>BLSH010262136.1:1085249-1104975 GCA_018402905.1 Glandirana rugosa
AACGTCGCACGACCGCGCAATTGTCATTCAAAATGCGACAGCGCTGAAACCTGAAAATTGGTCTGGGCAGGAGGGGGGTTTAAGTGCCCAGTAAGGAAGTGGTTAAAACAAAGTTTAAAAACAATTTAAGTATGTTAAAATACTATTGGAACACACAAAGTGGAAGAGAGGGGAGAAATGGGACTTTGTGACACCCTCAAATTGTGAAGCAATAAACAAAATATAAAATATAAAATCACATATTTATTGACAATATCATTAAAAATATCATTAAAAATAACCCCATTGCCCCATAACGCCTTGGGGAATAGTATACTACATACACAGTATCATAAACTGAAGATAAAAAATATGTTACATCATATAATAACATCATATAATAACATTTCATCACTAATGACGATTGAAGAATAGCGTGAAAACATGATGATGTCTTTTACACATGTCCAGAGCCTCTACACGTTTCGACCAATTAGGTCTTCCTCAGGGGGATGGAAGTCTTAACAGATCAATAATTCAGAACCAAAAACATATTATGCTGGAGGCTCACAGAGACATGGGGCAGTGCTGTACAGAAGGTGTAAATGTGTCTAAAGCACAAGGGATCTACAAGGATCAGTCTATATAATGAAAAAGATCCTGAATGTCTGGATTGATAACTCCCATCGGGGAGAGTCTTTTTCCAAATAGTGAGTCAAACCTCCCTGCACAAAAAGGAGGGGGAAGGGAAAACCCAGAAAATGACACAGTAAGGGCAGTAATAAATCAAGATCTATCCAAATAAGATGGAAAGGCTCTAATATTAAGCAGTCAAGGGAGAGTCCTTCAGCTGCCTCCACCAGGTGGTTCCTAGTAGAGGCAGCTGAAGGACTCTCCCTTGACTCTCCCTGGCTCTCTTATTTTCCTGTTTCCTTAAAGTAGAACTATAGGCAAAACTTTTTTTTACATTTTGGATAGAGTAAGGGAGGGTTATAACCCCTTTCGCGGGATTTTCCATCTGTGTCCAATTGGGGAGAAAAACACAGGAGACAGTTAGGGACAAGCCCTTTATTAAAAAAGAAAAAAAGAAAAATAAGTGCCCCCCATTGTAATCCATCGTTAATCACAGCGAGCGTGTATGTTGAGGGGGTTTTCCCCCAGTTTCCATTCTGACACTCAATAAACAAAACAGAAAATGAGCACAAATGGAGATACAGACAGCAATAAAAACAAATTGACATATGTGGAATATTGTGATATTCAGCTTTAGGCAGAGAGCTTGGAGAGAGGTAATCCAAACACCAAGTGGGTTTAACCATTTCAGATACACGCTATAGCCAATTGACGGCTACAGGGCGGATCTGAATTGATGTCCTCCCTTTTCCACGCTCTAGGGCTCGCTCTCACAGGTGTCACTAGATGTCCGCCGGAGACCCGCGATCTCTTCACAGAGAGCCAGAAAAGGGTACTGCCGATGTAAACATGCTTTGTGAGGGGGGGCATGACAGATCTACTGATCCCTGTAATCAGGATCAGTTAGATCTGTTATGTCCCTGTTAGCCCCGCCTCCACACAGTTAGAACACATACAGGGAACACATTTAACCCCATTGATGGCCCCCCTTAGAGTTAACCCCTTCCCTGCCAGTGACATTTATACAGCAATCAGTGTCTATTTTTAGATCTGATCGCTGTATAAATGTCATTGGTCCCAAAAAAGTGTCAAAAATGTCAGACATGTCCGCTGCAATATCGCAGTCCCGATAAAAATCACAGATCGCCGGCATTACCAGTAAAAAAAATGCCGTAAACTAATTTCCATAGTTTGTAGGCGCTATAACTTTTGCACAACCCAATCAAAATACACTTATTGTGATTTTATGTACCAAAAATATATGTCGGCCTAAACTGAGGAATAAATGTGTTTTTTTATTTTTGGATATGTATTAAGTGCCCATTAAGGAAGTAGTTAAGGGTGTCCTGACTGTTTTAGTCAGCAACAACCACGACATGAGGTTTCTTTACAGATGTAAGATTCACAGTCCAAAATCCAACAAAAGTTATTTAGCCTCCTGGATAGTAGGTGGCCACACCGATCTGTTCAGCCTACAGACATGCATGCATCCTTTCCCAAAAAACACTGACCATCCCAGGAAAAAGATAAAGTTTACGCCAGGTGGGGAACAAGCTGTGGCCAGTGCTTAACCCCCTGTATACTGCTACAGACCATTCACTTTATGAAATGCCAAAACCTATGCCACAGGTGCACACTCCACCCACAACTTTTCCAAGGGGATGTTTATCAATATATACTTTATTAGACTTTTATTACACCTGTTCAATTGCTTGGTAACGCAAATTGCTAATCAGCCAATCACATGGCAGCAACTCAATGCATTTAGTCATCTGGACATAGTGAAGACAATTTGCTGAAGTTTAAACCGAGCATCAGAAAGGGGATTTAAGTAAGTGTGAACATGGCCTGGTTGTTGGTGCCAGACGAGCTAGTTGTGTATTGCAAAAACTGCTGATCTACTGGGATTTTTATGCACAACTATCTCTAGGGTTTACAGATAATGGTCTGAAAAAGAGAAAATATCTAGTGGTTAACTCAAATAACCCCTTGTTATAACGAAGGTATACTGAGTACCATCTCTGAATGCACAACACATCGAACCTTGAAGCAGATGGACTACAGTAGCAAAAGACCACACCAAGTGCCACTTCTGTCAGCTAAGAACAGGAAACTGAGACTACAATTTGCACAGGCTCACCAAAATTGGACAATAGAAGATTGGAAAAATGTTGCCTGGCCTGATGAGTCTCAATTTCAGCTGCCACATTCAGATGGTAGGCTCAGAATTTGGTATAAACAACATCAAAGCATGGATCCATTCTGCCTTGTATCAACGGTTCAGGCTGGTGGTGGTGTAATGGTGTGGGGGATATTTTCTTGGCACACTTTGGGCCCCTTAGTAGCAATTGAGCATTGTTTAAATGCCACGGCCTACCTGAGTATTATTGCTGACCTTGTCCATCCCTTTATGACTACAGTGTACCCATCTTCTGATGGCTACTTCCAGCAGGATAATGCACCATCTCACAAGCTCTAATCTCAAACTGGTTTATTGAACATGACAATGCGTTCACTGTACTCCAATGGCCTCCACAGTCACCACATTTCAATCCAATAGAGCACCTTTGAGATGTGGTGGAACAGGAGATTCGCATCATGGATGTGCAGCAACTGTGTGATGCTATCATGTCAATATGGACCAAAATCTTTGAGGAATGTTTCAAACACCTTGTTGAATCTATGTCACAAACAATTAAGGCAGTTCTGAAGGTAAAAGGGGACCCAACCCAGTACTATCAATGTGTACCTAATAAAGTGGCCGGTGTGTGTATATATTTATATGAAAATAAAAACAAGCACCAAAATACCAAAAATGACAAAACTTGCAATAATATTCCAATATCTTTGCTTATTAAAAAACATTATACCTTCCCTTTAATCCAGAATGCATTAGTGAGGACTGTACAGAACAGTATTGCACTATTAACCTTGTCAAGGGGTGATGATCTAGCAGTAATAGGGAAACAACATGCATATAATTGATATATACTCCAGAGTCAAACTGAACAAGACATCTCTGTTGTTGCTGACAACAGCAGATAATATTGCAGTCACCTGTGGCCTAGACCATGACCTACTAGCAAGAGAGCATGCATCTGAATCAGTTTCATTTATTGTAATCGGCTGAACTCCAAAGCAGTCATCGTTACAGGTGAAAGACCTTCTCCCCTGGCAGAAGCTACCGTCTTAAATGCCATTTTATGACTGCAAACTGTGGTAGTTTCTGAAAAATGTTTTCCTAAAGGACAAACTCTTGTCTACTGAAAAAGCAGGATATTGGTTTTAAAATCATCCCCCAGCCATAGTATTTTATTCCATTTTGGATAAACAGGGAAGGGTTAGACCTTCTGTTAGATTTTTTTTATTTCCATCTGTGTTTTCTATTGGGGAGATTTCCCCTTGCTTTCTGCCAGAACTAGAAGTGATGCGAGATCTCTCCAATGGAGACATAGATTAAAAAACAGGGGAAAGGTTAGAACTTTCAAAATAGTTTTTCTTGCATGAGCATTACAGCGAAATTCTCTCCAATGTGGTTAAAAACAGAGATAAAAACCTGACGAAAAAGTTAAAATTCCTAAGGGCCCTATCATAAAGGTGCCTTCTGTTCCAATCAACAGGGAATCTGTGAGCTAATCCCCTGCTGATCGGAGCAGAGCAAGCGGATGACAAGTCAATATCTGCTCAGTTTATGCAGAGTGGACACAGACAGACTCCGCTCTGTTCTTTGGGCAGCCAGGAGTAAATGGACTCCGCTGTCCATTTATATCTGGCTGCCTCTGATCCAGTCTCCCCAAATAGAAGAGGATGCAGTCCTCCTCCTTTTTTTTTTTTTTTTGGTGGGCCTGATTGGACTCGGAGGTAAGCGGGTGTAAATGGACACATCAGTTTACACCAGTGATTCTCAACTCCTGTCCTCGGGACCCACTAACAGGCCAGGTTTGCAGGATAACTGAAATACATCACAGGTGATATCATTTGCTGCTCAGTGATTGCAGTATTCTAGTCTGCATCTCCCCAAGGTAATACTTAAAATCTGGCCTGTAGGTGGGTCCCGAGGACCGGAGTTGAGAACCACTGGTTTAAACCCACCAGTTCATAGGAATGCATGGATCCTCCAATCAGGTCCACCTGACAAGCTGAAAGGCACGTGATTGGATAGCCCATAAAAAGGGCCCCAAAAAGGAGAGTTAGGAGCTGTTCTACAGAAGCTAAGCAATACATTTTGGTAAAGACTTCGTTTCCAGACTACTAACTGGACAGTGAAATAGCAGCAGCACATTAAGTAGGTCATCCTTCTGCTCTATTCTCCTGTAAGTATGTTTGCAGTTTTAGACTGAATGTACTGGGCAAAGCATTTAAAGCCCTGATTACCGCAGAGTCAGACCCTCCATCTCCTAGTATCGATGTGTAGAAGACCACAGGAAGCTAATGTAAATACATTTCAGATATTTATACTAGTTGTATTTAAAATGCATTTAGCTATGTTAAATGAGCACAAAAAATGAACACACACGTGTAAATAATGTTTTTTTATCTGCCTTGAGTATAGCTTTAATTTCTCATTTTGATTGAAGTGTACCTTTAAGGCTGAAACCAAATAACCTCATATTATGTAAATATAATGGCCATTCATGCCCCTGGCTACGGCTCTTTTTAATTATACCAATTATATGTAATAGTATGATGACCAATAATGTACATATAATGATATAATAATACATACACTAATGTATTAGTTTGTAAAATATATTTGATAATCAGTTTCATATGAATAGTAGAGTATAATGAAGGTTACATTTAAGATCTAATAGAAAATAACACATCTTTTTAAGCATAATAACCAATTTAATGTAACATATAAAACTAAATGAAAAGAGTGAATATCAGCAAAAAAAAAAAAAAAAAGAAATCACTAATACAGTACATGTGCAGGTTTCTAAGCAGGGATCACTAATAGGATAATGAACTATAATTGGGAACAATGTGCATGATGAATGGACACTAAATAATTACACATAACAGTTGTGGTACATTAGCAGCCATTAAATTGTGGAAGAAGCGACATGGAGTCTTCACTGCCTGAATTATGCTTATGACCTTTGTGATGACCTCCAAGTTTTAATATAATCTTTGCAGCTCTGAGTAGCATTGTATTCTGTATTAAAAGGACTGACACTTTGAAGGGTATGACCATTTTACTATGTGTATTTTTAAGCACAAAGATAGTAAACAGAGCTTGTGCTTAGACTATATGCTTTAAAATAATCAGAAGTACTGTATATTTTGATCAAACTAAAAGTTTCAGAAAACAAGGCCCTCTATGCATTTACCATGAAATAACAAATAATGTGACCCTTGCACAACTATTACAAAATGGTGCATGTGTGTTCAGATGTGCTGCTGCTGGACTCTCTATTGTTCTACACACCAGTAAGAATGACACAAAGACTACAACAATCCAGCGCTGCACTATGTGATAATCATATCATTGCTGAGTACTTATATCATCATATACTGTGCATTGCAAAAATTGAAACAATGTATAAAATAAAAAAAATATAATAAATAAAAGTCATGTCCTTTTTTCTCTACACCAATCACTCCGAAGAATGGTGCTCCATGCAATATCTTCTATGATTTCACCACGTGATACTCACATCTCCACTTTTATCTGCTCACCTTATATGCTGACCTATAAGGGGATAATAAACTCCGATATAATGAAATATCCCAAATGATCATAAAAACATCACTTCTTATCTGCAGATAATTTAATCCAAATATACAGTTGCAAAAAATGTATGGAATGATATGGATTTCTGCACAAATTGGTCATAAAATGTGATCCGATCTTCATCTAAGTCACAACAATAGACAATTACAGTCTGCTTAAACTAATAACACACAAAGAATTAAATGTTACCATGTTTTTATTGAACACACCATGTAAACATTCACAGTGCAGGTGGAAAAAGTATGTGAACCCTTGGATTTAATAACTGGTTGAACCTCCTTTGGCAGCAATAACTTCAACCAAACGTTTCCTGTAGTTGCAGATCAGACGTACACAACGGTCAGGAGTAATTCTTGACCATTCCTCTTTACAGAACTGTTTCAGTTCAGCAATATTCTTGGGATGTCTGGTGTGAGTTGCTTTCTTGAGGTCATGCCACAGCATCTCAATCGGGTTGAGGTCAGGACTCTGACTGGGCCACTCCAGAAGGCTTATTTTCTTCTGTTTAAGCCATTCTGTTGTTGATTTACTTCTATGCTTTGGGTCATTGCCCTGTTGCAACACCCATCTTCTGTTGAGCTTCAGCTGCTGGACAGATGGCCTTAAGTTCTCCTGCAAAATGTCTTGATAAACTTGGGAATTCATTTTTCCTTCGATGATAGCAATCCGTCCAGGCCCTGACGCAGCAAAGCAGCCCCAAACTATGCTACCCCCACCACCATACTTCACAGTGGGGATGAGGTTTTGATGTTGGTGTGCACACATAGTGTTGTGTGTTTCTTCCAAACAGCTCAACTTTGGTTTCATCTGTCCACAGAATATTTTGCCAGTACTGCTGTGGAACATCCAGGTGCTCTTGTGCAAACTGTAAACGTGCAGCAATGTTTTTTTGGACGTCCTCTGTGGTATCCTCACATGAAATCCATTCTTGTTTAGTGTTTTAACAGGGATGTTAGCATATGCCAGAGACTTTTGTGATGAGAATCCAGCCTAAAGGAGAAGTCTAGCCAAAGATCTTTTGGCCCTACTACATCATAGGAGTGCACTCCTGGGACTGTGAAGCACACATCAGGCGTGCTCTGTGATTGCTGTGTTCTTCGGACACAGATGATCACAGGTCAAGGTACAATCACTGCAGTTCTTTACCATGTGATTGGCTGTGTCCAATCACAGCTGATCATATGCAAACACACTTGCCGGTTATTGGCATCCTTTTTCTCACGCACTGTCACAGCATGAGGAAAGGAGAGCTGGTGACCGGTAAGTGTGACAAAGGACATTTACACAGATAATCAGGGCATTGATCATCAGTGCCCTGATTATCAGTGCAGCCCCAAGAGTGCCAATCAGTGCAGCCTATCAGTAGCCATCAGTGTAGCTTATCAGTGCCCAACAGTGCCACCTATCTGTGCCCACCAGTGCTGCTTATCCGTGCCCATCAGTGCCACCTTATCAGTGCAGCCTCTTCAGTGTCCATCAGGGCAACCTCATCAGTGCACATTGTTGCAGCCTCATCAGTGCCCATCAGTGCAGCTTCATCAGTGCCCATAAGTGCAGTCTCATCAGCACCCATCGGTGAAGAAGAAAAATTACTTAAAATGTCTTAACCACTTGCCGACGGCTGATCGGCAAATGACGGTGACAGAGTGGCTCTGTAATGCGAATCACCGTCATACGACGGCGGCCGCGATACAGAGCCTAGTGAGCGCGCGCGCGCGCTCACTGTGTTCCGGGTTTACCAGGGAGTGGGTGCGGCGGCTTCGATTGCCGCCGGCTACCCGCAATGCCCCCCCCGGAGTGAATGAACGGAGGTCCGTGTATGTAAACACGGACCTCCGCTCTGTGTGAGGGGGAAGGGCTGTGATCACAGCCTTCCTGTACATGAAGGCTGTGACCACTTCCCTTGCCCTGTTAGGGCAGTCCCCCATACAGTTAGAACACGCCCAGGGAACATAGTTAACCCTTTAGAGCGCCCCTGCAGGTTAACCCCTTCACTGCCAATGGCATTTACACAGTAATCAGTGCATTTTTATAGCACTGATCGCTGTATAAATGCCCATGGTCCCAAAAAAGTGTCAAAACGTTCCGACATGTCCGCCCTAATATCGCAGTACCGCTAAAAATCGCAGATCGCCGCCATTACTAGTAAAAAAAAAATAAAAACCCCAAAAATGAATTCTCATCATCCGTAAACGCGTCCACTTTTGCGCAAACCAATCAATAAACGCCGATTGCGATTTTTTTTATCGCAAATATGAGGAAGAATATAAATTGGCCAAAAATGGTGAAAAAAAATGTTTTTTTATATATTTTTTTTTGGATTTGTATTTTAGCAAAAAATTTGGGTTTTTTTGCAAAATTGTCGCTCTTCTTTTGTTTATAGCGGCGATCAGAAATGACGCAGAGGGGATCAAATACCATCAAAAGAAAGCTCTATTTGTGGGGAAAAAAGGACGCAAATTTCGTTTGGGTACAACGTCGCACGACCGCACAATTGTCAGTTAAAGCGACGCAGCGCCGAATCGCAAAAAGGGCTCCGGTCCTAAAGCTGGAAATCCTTCCGGGGCTGAAGTGGTTAATTGCAAAATAACCACTGCATATTTTGCTGACGAGTCATTAGTTGTTAAGAACACAGCGGCTGATTTCCTGTTCTTCAGAATTTGTTTGAAAACAAATATAAGAAACAAAATTAAATGAATTTCAACAAAATTCATTACACTTTCATTCGGAGATTCGGATACATCCGAATCTCAGAATAACCAAAAATCTGTCCGAATTTATATTCGGACCAAAATGAATTGCACATATCTAGTGTGTAGGCAGTTCAAGCAAATAAGGCTGGTTTTACACAGGCTTTGTCCGTAGTCTGCATCTTCCTGCTCAGCAGGGGATCTCCCCACTGAGCAGGCGGTTGACAGGTCTGTGTCCGCTCTGCTATGCAGAGTGGACGCGAACACAGCCACACTGTTCTTTATTGGGCTATCAGAGGGAAATAGATCACCTGTCCGTTTTCATCCAACTGTCTTCCGATCCGCTGTTTTTGGTGGACAGGATCATATCGGATGCTGGCGGGTGCCAGCAAACACATGCCTACTGACATCCGCCGCTCCATAAAGAGCTATGGATGGTCCGATCAGATCCACATGAAAAACAGACAGAAAGACCCAATCGGACAGCCCATGTGAAAAAAGTGTTTGCTTTCATTCTGAGGATTAACCTAGAAAAAACCTCCCCATTATTACATCAAAACAACAGCAGCAGTAAATCAGTCTGATTGTTCCAGATAGGTGACTTTTTTACTTTAAAGTAGTTGTAAAATCTAAACTTTTTTACCTTAATGCATTCCCACTAGTTGTTTTTGATCCCCTCTTTAAACACTTACCTGGCTCATCCAACGAGCTAGTGCTGCTCTCTCTTCTTCTTTTCATAGGACACACTGAGAGCAATGGGAGCCATATGCTCCTGCTGCTGTCGGTCAAATTCTGTGAGGTGGGAGCAAGAATGAGGCTGAGTCATGCTGTGTATTTCTATGGATGCACACAACCCCTGTAGAGTGGCGGCATGGGTGCCCCCTCAGCACAAGGCTTGCCAAGAGCAGAGAGCACCAGCGGGGGACTGCAGTATAACATGCATTTTATTTTAATTAAAAAAAAATGCCTTTACAACCAATTGAAAGCATATTTCCACCTTTGCAGCCACATTTGAGAAACCACCACCTTATATTTGTTACGTGTTGCTTTTCACAAAGTATATCTAAAAATACATAATAAAGCTTTTTTACCTTCCAAGTTGTTTCAGTGGAGCATGAATATATTCACTGGATCCTATAGGAGTTCAAAACAACAAGCTTATTTAATGATACTTCAGGAAGAGATTGGACAAAATGTGCATTAAAATTGAATCCCCCCCCAAATTTAACCAATCCCTAAACCTCAACACCTATATTGACTAACATGTGTAAGATAGATGTATATAATTACCTATTTACAGCCTGCTTCAGTCCTCACATGTGAATGGACTCCCCCGTGTCAGTCAGTGGTGGCTGCAGGGGAGAGGAGTGAGCCTAGCAACAGATGGGCCATAGAAAGCCTATTGCTGACATCATCACTCTAGGTTTTACCAGCCATTGTTGAGCGATCTCTCCTCTCTACTGCAGCCACCATTGGCTGACACAGGGGATCACATGACCAGAACATAGCAGACTGAAAATAGGTAAGCATATAAATCTTTCCTACACAAGTTAGTCAACATAGGTGATAGAATGGAGAGGGAGCATTCTTAAGACTAGTTGAATTTAGCCTGGAATTCTACTTTAACATACAATGCAGAATCCAAGCCTAGATATATTTAATCCTGATAATGAAGATCTGCCAGCACAGTACAGATAAGGTTAGTAAAGGTAAACATTAATGCATTCATAAACATTAAATACAAGAGAAGAGGTAAATAGGACGTTTTCCATTTTTGGAGTTTTTAGAAAAGAGCATGTACAAGGGTAATCACCATTTTTTTATATGCTTTATAATGGGGAATACATAACAAATATAATGTAAGTGATTTTACAATTTGGTTACAAAGATTGAAATGCACTTTATGAAAGACTTACGTATATATACAATGCTGGACAAAAGAGATAACAATAACATGGGTCTCCTGTGAGTAATTTATGAATTAATGTGGTATAAACTGTAATTAACTCTTTATTCATTGGGTATTGCATGCAGAGTAAAACTATTGCCTCCATTTCTTTACAGATCCATATGTAAAGGTGTCCCTCCTTTGTGATGGGCGCAGGCTCAAAAAGAAGAAAACCACCATTAAAAAGAATACATTAAACCCTACATATAATGAGGCCATAATCTTTGATATCCCACCCGAAAGCATGGACCAAGTCAGTCTTCTGATCTCAGTCATGGATTATGACAGGTAGGCAATCATTCATTTTTATTATTAAACTATTCTGCTGATGAGGTTAATGCCATCAAAGTGTGCTACATGATCTTAATACAACTGTATAGCTATTAAGTATGTACATTTTTAAAGGTTCAAATATTTTAGAATAGTGTGTTGATAATAATGGTAGCAATGATGCTGCTGATTAATTATTACTCTAACTTTATCATTGCATATTATCTACATCATATTTTTTTATACAATTGTATTGCTCAATAGTCATTCAAAACAATATTGCTTAAAAGTGTATTTGTTAATTAAGGTGTTATTACTTTTCCTCAAACTAGACTGCCTCTGCCACTCTTATACACACCTGTACCCAGTGTAGCACCCTCTAGGTTGCTAGATGTAAGTAAGTAGGATTTTTGGATAGAGTAGGTAAATTTAGGCAGGCCTGGCTGGTAGGTAGGCCTGTTTGTTTTGATCTGGGCTGGGCGTAGCTCAGGCAGGGCTGGCTGACTCACAGGCAGCATCACCAAGACCTCCGACTTCTTTCCAGAGTATTTTGGTATTTTCTGGAAAGGAAGGAGGAGAGGAGAGGTGGAGCTGGGGTGTTCTGACGAGCCCTGACCAATCCCCAATCTGGATTGGCAGGGAGCAGGCCACCTTAACTACTTTCCACCTGGCCTATAGACAAATGAAGGCTGGGCGGTAGTTCAGTTATGCTGACCAGACATCATATGACGTCCGGTCGGATAACCCGCGATTGCGTGCCGGTGGGGGCGCTCACCGCGGCAATCGATGGTGCAGTGTTTCAGTCTGACACACCGCATTACCGATCTCGGTAAAGAGCTTCCATCTGAAGCTTTTTAGCACATGATCAGCCATGACCAATCACGGCTGGTCACAATGTAAACAGGAAGAGCCGTGTATCGGCTTTTCCTTTACTCGCGTCTGCAGACATGAGTAGAGGACAGACAGTCGGCAGCTCTCCTGACGGGGTGGGGGTCTGCGCTGATTGTTAATCAGTGCAGCCCCCCTAGGATCGCCACCCAGGACCACCAGGGAGCCCACCAGGACCACCAGGGAATGCCCACCAAGGGACCACCAGGGAGCCCACCCGGGGCCACCAGGTAAGGGGCACAATGGCCTACATGGATGGCACTCAGTGCCCATCTTGGATGCCACCCAGGATCACCAGGGATCCAAAAAAGTGCCATCTATCATTGCCGCCTATCAGTGCCCACCAGTGCCACCTATCAGTGCCCACCAGTGCCAGCTATCAGTGCCACCTATCAGTGCCCATCAGGCAGAAAGCTGAAAATTGGTCTGGGCGGGAAGGAGGGTAAGTGTCTGGTATTGAAGTGGTTAAATACCCAGGGTCAGCCCAGCTGGGGAGGAGTTATTCAGGTTGGAAGCTAGAGATGGAATGCTAGGCTGTCGGTGCCTTTGAGGGAGCTCCGCAGTCTGGGGGGGTAACTTGGGCCTGGGGCTTGGGTGCGGACAGCACTGCCAGGCAAACTCTCCAGGGAGGAACAACAGGTCGCAGCCAAGAGGGCTGGTGAGTGACACACAGTCTGGAAGGACTGGGCAGGCACGCCTGAGTGGACTGGGAGATTGCAGTCTGGGATGGGTGCAGAGTCAGTGGAGTGGACTGTAGTGGCATGGGCAATGGAGAGGGACAGCTGCAGCCAGGAGAGCTAGCAGAGTCTGGAGAGGTGGTACTGAAGTGTATATAGTCTCACGTCCCTGAATTGTTTCCTCATCAACTGGGCATCTCATAATTTTCCTATCCCCATCCAAGTTTATTCCCCTCAATAAAAATACAAAGTTCAAGGACTGGTTTTCTGCCTGGGGGTGAATGAGAACTGTGTGCCTGGCTGGGCAAGGTGGCAGATGGACCACAACACTCAGCAGCCCTTATGGGGATACCGCTACACCAGTTTAGCAAGATATAGCTCACAAAGCCACAGAGCTGCTTGTCAAAATATTCTGGGTCGGTTTTACACATTTGCTGTGCATTCTCATATCAATTATATCAAGATTAGGGATGAGCTGACGGTTCGGATCAAACTTTGGCAGTAAGTGCTTTTGAATGCCCAAACCTTTGCCTATATAGCCCCCTGTTCAGTAGGAGCCAAGCATCATCTAAAGAAGCTGTAAGTCTACCGATTCTATATATGACATTTTCCCGCTGTCAACAGTCTCCAGCAAATTGCTGTTCATGACTGGGAATTCCCTGCTACTTAAGCAAAGGGATGAGGATAACAGTGACAACACAGCTTAAATATGGTCTCGGGGGGGGGGGGGGGTCTTTGGAGGGGTCTGCATGCCTTTTGTTTTCAAACAGAAGCGAGAAGGGAAATGTCATTTGCAAACAATTTATAGTTTGTAAATGTCAGTGTTTTAAGAAATAATTGCCCCCGACCAAATGGAAGTTTTAACAACATTTTTGGATTTTCACATTTTCCCAGAGGAGTGCCCACCACACCCATGGGATTTTTTGTATAACCCTTTGCCTGTTAGCCCAGAAAATTGGCATTTTTTTGTTCCCATTAATGTTAATGGAGTTCAAGTTCAGCATCCAAACTTCTTTGAAATTTGCTGAATCCTGCTCAAAGCAAACCCACGGCAGTTTGGCTCATCGCTAATGGAGATTTCTTACTTTTTGTACCAGCATAGTTCATCTCTAAATGATTTTGACAAGTTGCTCGGTGGTTTTGTGGTTTCGTGGGCAATATTTTGCTTAATCAGTACAAAGTGAGCATTAGATTTGCAGATGATTTTGGCGAAGGCTTAGTACAGTATACCTGTAGTTGCACTAAAGATGCAATTACGCTTTAAGTATTTCTTAAAGAGTAATTACACTTGTATTAAGAAAAAAACAATTCCCTTTAAATGATCTATGTACATAACAAGGATTTTAACAAACCTTGTTGCAGACCCCTACTTTTTTCTATTCTAAAGAAAAAAGCTGCTTGTTTCACCATGTCCTTTCCAGATTAATTCCTAAATAGAAGGGCCTGTGCTCATTATAACTACAGGTGGTCCCCTAGTTACAAACGTCTGACTTACAAACGACTCCCACTTACAAACGGAGGGAGACAATAGGAAGTGACAGGAAATCTTCCCCTAGGAAGGGAAATTCACTCCTGTAAGAGTTATGGGAAAAAGGTGTCTCCACTGATGCTTTATCACCAAGGTTTGTTTCCACAACAAACCAAATTTTTCAAAATCCAATTATCATTGGGGCAGGAAGTGAGGTGAAATTTTCTGAACAGAAACATAGACAGCAAAACAAACATTACAGGGGTGTTACCCCTTCCTTATGCTATCCAAAAAGCTTAGAAATAGTTTTTTTTGTGGCTGGAGCTACACTTAAACAATGTACCTGTTCCGACTTACAAACAAATTCAACTTATGAACAATCCTACAGTCCCTATCTTGTTTGTAACTCGGGGACCACCTGTACCTGGTGCACTATGCTATAGTCATTTATTTGACAAAAGTTGAGTTGTACTTTAAGAAGAACAATGACATCCAAATGATGTCCTCATCCAAGTATAGCAAATGTCATCAAGGAAAGAATGTATCTTATGTAAGCAGGCACCAAAGCTTTAGAATTAGAAAATACATTTTCATGACAGTATAAAACTACCATTTAATCAGGCATACCAATAAAACATAAAGTAGAACTTCAGGTTAACAGCTAAATATACAGTTGTAGTAAAGCTCGATCAGTTTTGTTTTATAACAAAATCGATTCAAATCTGGGTTTTGAGAAAGCTGTGTTAGTATGTGACATATTTGGATTTTACTAATCCATTTGATATTAGCTCTTATAATAATCTGGTATAGGAGTTGAGAATACAAGGATTATTGGGAATGTTTGCAAAGAAATGAAGAATTGGCAAATGGATACAAAGTAAGCTTACTTGTAACAGAACATTATTAAAAATGGGCTTAAAGTGAATATATTCCGGTAAGGGGAAGCAATAAACAGCAAGCAGAATTAGCTGACAGCATAATAATAGTAATAATATTACTTACCTGCATAGTCATAGTCAAAGTGCATATACAAATAGATGATCCCTTTTTACATTTATATGCACCAAGCCACACCCTACATGTTGCCATCTTGCTTATGGCACAATATTCTGTTAAAACATTGAAACTCAGAAGCAGAGGGTCATTAAATAGAAAGATCTTGACAAAACGGCCAATGGCAGTTGAGTTTTGAATGGCAAATGAAATATAAAGTAGATCTATCATTAAAAAAGCATGCTTTGCATCAATCAATAGAGTAAAGCATCTCGGTATTTTAAAATTGCATTATATTTTTAGCACAAAAATACTGCTTTCTTGTATTGGACTAAGCTGAAGTTGAGTTACGAAGCTCTTAGCTAATATATGACACATCCAATGGCAAAGATGACATGATCTGTGGTGGAATGGAATTTGGTGATGGAATTCATTTGAGAAAGGTTGAACCTGATGATGTGTACAATTTTCCCACCTAGTTACCCATATACTATATGTGATGATATCTCAATTGTTTACCTGCCAAAATGATTGGCACCTATATGCCACTCCTCATTTCCTATCTCTGCTT
This sequence comes from Glandirana rugosa, assembly GCA_018402905.1. Classification (NCBI taxonomy): domain Eukaryota; kingdom Metazoa; phylum Chordata; class Amphibia; order Anura; family Ranidae; genus Glandirana; species Glandirana rugosa. Next base: position 1,101,104 of record BLSH010262136.1, read on the forward strand.
TGTTGCCTCCTGTATTACATGACTGCATTGTGATGATGTTAATTTACTGTCCAATGTGGCATCTTAAGGCAGAGAAGTGGCACAAAAAGCTAAAAAGCTGAATTAGGAAACACAAAACTAGTTGAAAAATGATTCAACCTGCAGTCGGTAGAGAACTCCATTTTTCTATAACCTATGACAGGAAGCAAACATATGTGCACTATTGCAGTTCAGATGTAGGAAAGTGAAGCATTTAGAGGGAAAAAGTCTCTGGTCCTGAAACTATTTCACAAGAGAGTGCAAAGGGGGTAGATAGCTCTTTGTGTAACAAGGTGCACACATTCTTTATTAAAGCCTGGTACACTACACACAATGTGATTATCGGACAAATGATCTTCCGTTTTTTGGGGGTTTTTTTGCATGCTAGTCTCCATATTGAAAATGAAGAGTTTGAAATTTCTCGTACGAATAAAAAATTTTTGGACAAAAACTGTACTGATTAAACAAAAATCATACGATTCTGTATTGTACGAAAAATATCTTTGTGTTTGTCTCTTTGGATAATTTTGGACTGTGTACAAATGACCAGATTATCATATGATCTCTTCGAAAGTGGTATATTTTGTACAATTTTCTGATTGCGTGTACGGGTCTTAAGACTGCTATGCAGTTGATATTACCATGAGACAAAATAAGTTAGCATTGTGCTACTGCAAAAATGAATAGGTTGCTACAACTGGTGACTCTAAAATGGCTTTACGTGCTCAGGGGCACATTAAATTTAAGTGACAAATGTAAACATTTCCTTTCATTGTTATTAGGGTTGGCCACAATGAAATTATCGGAGTATGCAGAGTAGGTAACAGCACAGAAGGACTTGGAAGAGACCACTGGAATGAAATGCTGGCATATCCACGGAAGCCTATAACCCACTGGCATCCATTGGTGGAGATGAAGAAGTCATTCAAAGAGGTTTGTTTTGTTATTTACATTTTTCAATTTATGTTATATGCAAGAGGATAAAAAAAAGAATGTCCCTTAAAAGCCTAACTGTGTGGGAGTTCAATATTGTAGAGCAGAATAATTCCTGATTGCATTTAAAGTAACCATTGTTACTAATGTTTAAAATATCTTGCTGTTGTGGGCTATTTACAGACCAGTGACGGCTGGTAATTTTCAGTTTGGGGGGGCAGCAAACAACCACCCCCCCGCGGCACATAAAAACCCCTCCAACCCCCCCTGCTGTCTGCCGGTCCAACTGCACTTATCCCATCTGCGGCAGGGATCGGCGGGCACATCGGGCGGGGATCGGCAGGCACATCAGGCGGAGATCAGCGGGCACATCGGGTGTGGATTGGCGGGTACATTGGGCGGGGATCGGCAGGTACATCGGGCGTGAATCTGTGGGCACATCAGGCAGGAAATCAGGCTGCAGCTCCTGTGTCCTCTTCTTTTCTGAGATCACGGCGGCTTCCGCCATGCATCTCCACTCTTCCTCCTATAGGCGTCCAATAGGATCGCCTGTCCTTTTTCAGCCAATCAAGTGACGGGTATCAGACATGTTTCCTGATTGGCCAGCAGGATGATTAGTGTTGCAACAGTGAATATTCATTTGCTGTTGCACCACACCTGGGTGGGCTGCGGACGCAATGCTCTGCGCCCTGAGCCCACCCAATTTTGATGCCTATTAGAGCCTCTGGCTCTAATCAGATGCTTCAAAAGACACACACTCCACCTCCGCCTATCACCGCAATTGTAATTAATGCGCCCAGCATCCTGAAAGGGGCCGGGCTCATGGATAGGGAGGGTGGAGTAGGTGTTGGGGGGACGGCATCTGTATACCCACAGTACAGCTCTGTCCACAAAATACTTCTATAGTGGGGCCTATCTTGCATATATCTAGCATTCTGTGGTCAAAGCTGCATCTGTGGTGTCTATTCACAAAAGATTAGTAATGCAAGTTGCTGCCCCATATTTACCCACAGTTGCCATTACTCATTAGTATTTATAAACTAGCTGGCAAATGTGGCAAAAAGTGAATGCCAAGTAAATTAAAAGTCAATATGGGGTAAATCAGTGGCGAATGTGTATTTTGGCATAAAATTAGTGCAGGAAATCATTGTATTTGCCAGTTTAGTGTTGGTAAATTCATTCTACATAAACCAGCATTTAAAGCAAACCTGTCACAGAGCAATGGGGAGAGTGAAACGATACACCCTACACATGGAAAATATGGGTTCCAATTTGTTTTTAACCACTTGCTTACTGGGCACTTAAACCCCCCTCCTGCCCAGACCAATTTTAGGCTTTCAGCGCTGTCGCATTTTGAATGAGAATTGCGCGGTCATGCAACGTTGTACCCAAACAAAATTTGTATCATTTTTTTCCACAAATAGAGCTTTCTTTTGGTGGTGTTTGATCACCTCTGCGTTTTTTATTTTTTGCGCTATAAACAAACAAAGAGCAACGATTTTGAAAAAAGAACAATATTTTTCACTTTTTGCTATAATAAATACCCAAAAAAATATATTAAAAAAAGTATTCATTGGGTTTGGCCGATTTATATTCTTCTACATATTTTTGGTAAAAAAAATCGCAATCAGTGTTTATTGATTGGTTTGCGCAAAAGTTACCGCGTCTACAAACTATGGGAATTGATTTATGGCGTTTTTATTATTTTGTTTTCTTTTTAGTAGTAATGGCGGTGATCTGCGATTTTTATTGGGACTGCGATATTGGGGCGGACATGTCGGACATTTTTGACACTTTTTTGGGACCAATGACATTTATACAGCGATCAGAAATTTAAATGTCCACTGATTACTGTGTAAATGTCATTGGCAGGGAAGGGGTTAACCTGCAGAGGGCAGTGAAGGGGTTAACTGTGCTCCCTAGGCGTGTTCTAACTGTGGGGGGGCTGGGCTGGTAAGGACATAACAGATCTAACTGATCCCAGTGACAGGGATCAGTAGATCTGTCATGTCCCCTTCACAGAACGGACATCAGCGGTTCCCCGTTCTGCAGCTCTGACAGGCGATCGCGGGTCTCGAGCGGACACCAAGTCCGCCCAACCCACGGGCACGCCCACGCATTGCGCAGTGGCTGCCGCCTCTGAGTGCGCGACGGGAGTGTGCACAAGGGTGGACGTCCACCCGGCAATTGAGATCCGCGATGTAGCGTCTTTCGGCTATAGCGCGGATATGAAGGGTTTACGTTGCAGATTGGAGTACTGCACAGGAGAATTAAAGATACTTTTTGGCAATGTAAGATGCCTACAATGCACCTGCAGGTCACTTTGCTTTCTCTGCCCCTGCAACAGAAGAAATCAAGATGTCAGCAAATCTCTCTTGAAGGCAGTGGCGGCTGGTGAAGTTTTTGGATGGGGGTCGCCAGGCCCCGCCTTCCGTTTGACCCCTCCTACTTCTAATAAGCCCCTCCCCTTATATAATCCACCCACTCCGTCCCCTGTATTCCACATATTGTGTCAGGAGTATACAGCTCAGCATCACAGGACACAGTATACAGCTCAGCATCACAGGACACAGTATACAGCTCAGCATCACAGGACACAGTATATAGCTCAGCATCACGGGACACAGTATACAGCTCAGCATCACAGGACACAGTATACAGCTCAGCATCACAGGACACAGTATACAGCTCTGCATAACAGGGCACAGTATACAGTGACACAGGTGGGGCAGTTATGCAGCCAGTGACACAGGTGGTGGCAGTTATGCAGCCAGTGACACAGGTGGGGCAGTTATGCAGCCAGTGACACAGGTGGGGCAGTTTGCAGCCAGTGACACAGGTGTAGAACTAAAGAAGACAACGTCCCCGTCTCTTTCGTTTCACTGGACGTCCACGTAACATCCGTAGAATGTAACGGTTTT
>BLSH010262210.1:59726-73232 GCA_018402905.1 Glandirana rugosa
TTCTGACACTATTCCCAATTAACGTCTACCCAAACCTAAGGAGATTAAGGACCTACTCGTCGAGATAAATTTGAAGGACGAAGGACACCTCTCACGACAGGCAAGATGTCGCAAACACACAAGGACGTCGTTGGACACTAGGACTAACAAACAAGGACACTGGGCCGAACGGAACTGAGACGATAACTAGAGGCGGACGTGGCTGGGGCCGAAGGTGCTGGTGAGAAGACGGACGAGGGAACATGGAACGACGGGCGGTCAATTGTTTGAGACGAACGTGGGCTGATGAGAAGTCGGACTGGGTAGACATGACGAGACGGTCGGGCAATGGCTGGGCCGGACGTGGCAGGATCACAGGTTGCTGCAGGAACACACAAACGCTGTAGAACGGACAGCACTCTCCACAGGAAGCAGGAAGTTTAAATAGAGCTGCTCATCCAGGAATTAGAGGAATCCAAACCCATCTGCAATTAACCCTTATCACAGTCTTTTTCTAACAGGTATGCTGGAGCTGATTGAGAAGCCAAGTTACCCCATCCCCTCCACCCCCCCCCACCCCCGCACACACACCCACACACCTACTACTGCTGCCCCGTCCTTTTGGTTTGACTGGAAAGACTATTGAATGTGTAAAAAAAGTAGGATTGCCTCCAGAAGTTGTGCACTTTACTTACTTTTTTTTCAACAATAAAACACTAAATTGTTGTGACAAGTCAGACAAAAAAGAAGTGCCAGTACCCGTTTATATGTGTGAATACAGTTGTACCCAGACTAAGTTGTGTCCATGCCTTCATGGTAGTATCCCAGGATTTTAACAACATTCTGGAGCCTTGTAGACAGATCTAGGCTGTCAATGATAGGTCCATGTAAAGGCTGAAGAGGCACCTCCCCCGGGTACTGTGTTGCAAAGGATGCATGCCCCCTATATCCCCATCTATTTTTTTAACCTCCTCCTCTTTCTGTCACCCTGTTCCCCATTAGCCTGCATTCCCCTGTGGGATGCCACATTTGCTGGGAGTGGACACAGCTGGGTGATAGGTACAGAGCGTCTTGAGTCTTTAACATCTTCCTCACATCATGAAGGAGACTATGATTGCAAGGACACCAATTGCATGAGTTGAGTGTCTAACACCCTCAGTATTATGTTGGGGGTGAGGGGCTACTGTACTTTGCTATGAGGAATATCATGCTAGCTATCAGGCTAATGTGAATGCACACATGTTTACCCCATAGAAGCCTAACTATAGGTGTAGTGTAGCACATATCACAGGCATACACGCATATTACAGAATATGAGAGGGCATGCAGCCATGTCTACTGGTACCAAGCAGGCTATTTAAACCTGAGTTCTGCACTGGATCATTGCTAAATAGTCTTTCAAACTATGCTGTTGTGTTCCTGATAATAAAACTTATACTGACCTTGTTATTGATCTGGCTTTGCTGGCTTCCAACTGACCTGTCTTTGGAACATCTTTGCCTGACTATGTTTGCTGCCTATCTCCATTACCACCCTTGGCCTAGAATTCTGACTAAGATTCTGCCCATCAACCTTATACCTCCCTGCCTGTACATTGCTCTGATTATTTATGACTCTGATAATGCATATGATTCTGTGCCTTCTGGCTTAGGTGTTACTGGACCCCGCTTGTGACTGAACTTGGCATATCCATGGTGTACTACCATCTGTAAACCTACTTATCACATAGAGCACTCCCAACTTCCTGTCTTCAGTGTCTGCACTTTTGCCCTTCCCTTACCCCTGCAGACACTGTCTCAACTTCCAGGGGAGCCCAGATGGGAACTGTGCATGAAGCCAGCCTCCCCATCTTGGCCAAGTCCCTGACACTTCCACTTATAGAACATACCTCTATAGCTATATTTCTATATTTTTTTATAACCTAACCCTCCTTTAAATTTCTCCACAACTTTATCCCTGACCTGTCTGGTGTGTTCCTTGGCCTTCATGATGCTGTTTGTTCACTAAGGTTCTCTAAAAAACTGGTTATAACATGACAAAATGTGGAAAATTTCAAGGGGTAAGAATACTTTTTCAAGGCACTGTAGTTGAGTGCATGTCATTGTAGGATATGTAAAAAGTGTGACAGGACTGAGATCGGTAACACCCAAAATACAGGGTGGGCCATTTATATGGATACACCTTAATAAAATGGGAATGGTGGTGATATTAACTTCCTGTTTGTGGCACATTAGTATATGTGAGGGGGGAAACTTTTCAAGATGGGTGGTGACCATGGTGGCCATTTTGAAGTCGGCCATTTTGAATCCAACTTTTGTTTTTTTAATAGGAAGAGGGTCATGTGACACATCAAACTGTGTTGTCTATGCTGTGAAGATATGAGATGTGCAGCACTTGAAACTACGGATACTGGAAGCCTGTGCTAGCATTTCTCCTGCGGTGTTGCTATCAGTGTGTGAAGAGTGGGAGAAGAGGGTTGCATTGACAATCCAACACAATGGGCAGCATATTGAACACATTTTATAAGTGGTCAGAAACTTGTAAACAACTCATGAAAGAATAAAGTTATGTTAAAACCAAGCACACCATTGTTTTTTTGTGTGAAATTCCCAATAAGTTTGATGTGTCACATGACCTTCTTCCTATTGAAAAAACAAAAGTTGGATTCAAAATGGCCGACTTCAAAATGGCCGCCATGGTCACCACCCATATTGAAAAGTTTCCCCCTCACATATACTAATGTGCCACAAACAGGAAGTTAATATCACCAACCATTCCCATTTTATTAAGGTGTATCCATATAAATGGCCCACCCTGTAGATAAAGTATTTAAGGCAAAATGGCCATTTTAAGGACAGTGATGCAGCCCAACCACACCAAAGGCAGTGCAGACCAGGAGGACATGAAAGAAGTTAACTGCGTCAGCATCGTATGATAGAATATAAACTTATTAAATAAAGGTATTGGTCAGTGCATTCCTAGGGGAAATAAATTCAAAAGAGCCAATAAAAGTCCTGGGTGGCTTAATTCCAGAGTAAAATTGCATATTAAAGCAAAGGAAAAAGCCTTCAACAAATACAAGGTTGAGGGGTTCTCATCAGAATTCCAACTATACAAAGAATGCAATAGGAAATGTAAGGGTGCAATAAGGATGGCAAAGACAGAACACGAAAGACACATAGAGGAGGACAATAAAAAAACCCCAAGAAAATATTTAAGTATATAAACTGTAAGAAAGGGAGGTGTCGAGGCGCATGCGTGGCGGCTTTCAATGCGGTCGTATGGGCTGAAGGCTCCGCTTACTTCAGGCCAGATAACCCCCGCCGCAGCCACGGAAGGCACAGCCCGGGAACCTCACCGCACAGCGCCGACTCTAGGGATCCCCTGGAACCCCCTCGGATGTCTGGGAGCTCTGCAAGATGGGATTTTTCCTGGCAACTGAAGGCTGGGGCCTCCGCAGTTCCGACGGCCAAGATGGCGCCCGCCAGCACAACGAGGGGAGAGGAGGCAGAGGAGGAGATCTCAATAGCTTACCAGGTCAATCTCCCTCTCTGCAAGGATCTGCCTCCCAGCCCCACAGTGAGTACATTAACTCATTTGCAGTCCCAGCACTGTCGGAGTCTCTTCTCTCCTTCCCCCCAGGCGGCTCCTACAGAACAACAAAGGGGATGGAGCAATTAACCCCTGACCACCTGAGGGGACATGGCAACTCTCATATTCCCCCATAGACTTGCCCTCCACGATGGCCATGTTTTCCAGGATGCTGACAGAGGGGCTTGCACACAATGCAGCCCAAATTACATCAGCAATCCACAAAGATCTACAGCACCTGGGGGCCAGAATTGATGCGATCGAGGACAAAACGGAGCAAGCGGTCGCCCAATCCAACCACAAGAGCTCCATGAGCAATTGGACACAGCCTTTAATAAACTGGATGATCTAGAGAACAGATCCTGCAGGTACAATTTCAGAATCAGAGGGTTGCCTGAATCCTTTAATGACTGTATCCGCACCATAGCCAATTGAAGGCTACAGCGTCAATAGACGTCCTCCCCTTTTGCTTGTGCTGGGCACGTGCCGCCACACGCTGCATGAGCGTGCCCGCGGGTTGAGTGGACCCGATGTCCGCCGGAGACCCGCGATCTGCTCACAGAGAGCCAGAGTGGGGAACCACTGATGTAAACACGTGAGGGGGGCATGCCAGATCTACTGACCCCTGTCACTGGGATCAGTTATATCTGTCATGCCCCTGCCAACCCCGCCCCCCCCACAGTTAGAACACACCCAGGGAACACATTTAACCCCTTCACTGCCCACTTAGTGTTAACCCTTTCCCTGCCAATGACATTTATAAAGTAATCAGTGTCTATTTTTAGATCTGATCTGTATAAATGTCATTGCTCCCAAAAAAGTGTCAAAAACGTCCGATATGTCTGCCGCAATATCACAGTCCTGATAAAAATTGCAGATCACTGCCATTACCAGTAAACAAAATAAATAAATAAAAACGCCATAAACCAATGTCCATAGTTTATAGACGCTATAACTTTTGCACAACCCAATCAATATACACCGATTGCGATTTTTTTTACCAAAAATATGTAGAAGAATATATATCGGTTTAAACTGATGAATAAATGTGTTTTTTTATTTTTTTATTTTTGGATATTTATTATAGCAAAAAGTAAAAAATAGTGTTCTTTTTCAAAATCGTCACTCTTTGTTTGTTTATAGCGCAAAAAATAAAAAATGCAGAGGTGATCAAAAAACAACCAAAAGAAAGCTCTATTTGTGGGAAAAAAAGGACGGCAATTTTGTTTGGGTACAGCGTTGCACGACCGCGCAATTGTCATTCAAAGAGTGACAGCGCTGAAAACTGAAAATTGGTCCGGGCAGGAGGGGGATTTAAGTGCCCAGTAAGGAAGTGGTTAAAGACTCTGAGCTGGCAGTTTGCACTCTTTTGCAGGACCTGACCCCTGATATCCCTGGCCATCATCTAGAATTGGATCAGGCCCACAGGGCTCTCCAGGCCCCACGCCAAGATGGGCTGCCGAGAGACATTGTGGTAAAACCACACTACTACAAAATCAAGGAAAAAGTCATGCGTCAGGCCCGGACCAGGGAGAACCATCCAGGGCCACCTGGTCCAGATTTTCGCGGACCTATCTCCCTACACCATTCAGAGGAGGAGATCGCTGAAACCGCTACTACAGATTTTGGCGCAAAACTCCATTGTTTATAAATGGTCCTTTCCCTTTCGCTTGAATTTCTCATACTCCAGCAAAGCCTATGGATTTCCTTCTTTCATCAAGGGAGAGTGGCTTCTTCTCCACCTGGGCCTTATTTCACAGACTCCAGCAGGACCCTCGTCCACCAAGGGCCCTAACTCTTCGAAGAGACCACCTCCACCAAGTCCTGTGGCTCCCCTCTGGCAAAAGCAGCAGGCAAAGAGATCAAAGGAGGCCAGGCCACCCTGATGGGAGCTTGTCCAGGAACTCTTAATTTTTCCCCCTCGCAGGTCATTACCTGCCAACTCCAACATGAGCCTCTCTGACTATACCGCATCTATGGGGTCCATTCTCCAAGGGGCTGCTCATGACCCTCGTATTTGGCTCCTTCACAGACTACTCTACTCCCCCGAATTTATGTTTGGATCAGTGGAGCACCCTCCTTTTTAGATAAATGGAACTGCCGTATCCAGATTCCCTGCTTTATCCTATATTAGACTGGTTTAATGGTCTGGGGATTTCTTACTCATGCGAAGACCACTGGTACTCCCTGACCCCATGGTTCCCAACTGTGAGCAGTTATGTTCCTTTATATTCTGCTTTGTTTCCAGGGACTTACCTCTACAAGCCTCCTACTACTTGTGAAGAACTGTCAGGTCAGACAATCACGGACGACTTCCTGGTCGTGGCCAGTCGAGCAAGTGTACTCTTATGGTTATGTGCTCTATTTCTAGTTGCAATTTTATGTTAGTTAGGCCCAGTTGTTAATGCCCTGGCCTTTGGACTCCCTCTACCAAGCCAATACAGGCTGAGGAAGGATGGACAAACACTGGCTGGGTTCCCACCCCCCCGCCCATTTTGTTCTTTTTCTTCTTGCTGGTTTGTTATGTATTTATATTTCACGTTATCATAGATTCCACGGGTTGTGTTACTTTCATAATTCATGTGTAAGAATATCATTTAATTATTCCTTCAGGCGGGGTGGCCGGAAGGAACGCACTGCACCTCCACCCATCCTCGAGTGAATCTTAGATTGACCTACTCTGGGAAGCTCTCGCCTCACCTAATTTTGGGGCGACTCCTTGGGTTGATGGATGTGGCAGGGGAGGATGGGTCTTCCCCTGCCACAGCGGGTTCTGAGTTTGTTTCCATTTATTCAAATGTGTTGATGCTGGGTACAATATTCAAAATCTAATTGGTTTCCTTCCAGGTACAATAGCTCTTTTTTTCTCTTTATTCTCTCCTTCTCATCTTCGCCGGTCATCTGAGTTACCGCTCCTGAGCTCTCCTCCTATCGGGCTTCAAATCTGGATGTGCACCGCAAGACGGACCCTGCAGAGCAGGGAGGCCAGGGTGAGTCTGTTCTGGTTTCAAGGCCTGTTCCCCCTTCTCTGATCCATGCAGGCTGACAGCAATCCTCCCTCCCCACTCTGTGTTCTCTCCCATAATGTCCAGGGTATTAATTCCCCCAGTAAGAGACGTAAACTGTTTAACCAGTACCAAGCCAATAAGGCTGACATCACCCTCCTCCAGGAGACCCATTTCCCAGCCTACTACAATCCATCCTTTTTACATAGCCACTACCCTCAATTCTTCCTCTCTAACGCACCCAATAAAACGAAGGGAGTTGCCATTTGCTTTTCTAAACATATCAAATTCTTATTGACAGAGGTTCTTAAGGACCAGTCCGGGAGATATTTATTGGTCAAAGGGTCTATAGACAGGAAATTGTACACCTTCATCTCACATTATACCCCTAACAGTGGCCAAGCTGCATTTTTCTCCTCCATGATAACAAAATTGCAGCCCCATTTTCAAGGAGTTCTCATTATGGACGGGGACACTAACCTGACCTATGACCAACTACTTGACAAATCAAACAAAGGCATTTCCCGACGCACGCAAACCCGTCATACAGAGCACCAGCATAGCCACCCATCTTCACAACATAGGCTTCGTGGATGTTTGGAGGGAGTTAAATCCCTGTACCAAGGACTATACTCATTTCTCAGCGCTGCATCAAATCTATGCCAGAATATATCACATCTTTATGTAAACGACTAGTGTCCCTTTCGCTTTTAAAGCCAACATCAGAGACAGCCCTATTTCTGACCACTCAATGGTGATTCTAACCCTGCAGAGACCAACCAGCTTCCACTCCAAGCCTGTCTGGTGCCTCAACGAGGCCCTGCTCAGTGACCCGGTACAATGCACGATTCTGGATAGGGCCATTCAGGAATAGTTTCAGCTAAATGCTACCCCCACAACCTCACCCGAAACACTCTGGGTGGCTCACAAAGACGGTATCAGTGGGAAAATTATCCAGATATCTTCTCAACTGAAACGCGAGCGTTGTTCGGCTATAGCCAAACTTTCTGCTGACTTTCTGGCCCTAAGCAAAGCCCATAAGTGGCACCCTACGAGCGAAACACTAGCGAAACGTGAATCGGCCAGGCTGGTGTTAAATCTGGCTCTGACGACACAAGCAGAAAAGCACCTTAGATGGTCGGGGGCCCGCTTTTACCTGCATAGGGACAAAGCGGGGGCCAAATTAGCGGCTAAAATTTCCCCTAAGATTCACTGCACCTCTATGCCCAAAATTAGAACCCCGAAAGGCTCTCTGAACCAAAACCCAAAACAGATCATGGAATGTTTACAGCAATTTTACACAGACTTATATAAGGCAAAGGAAACACACTGTGACTCGTTGCTAGATAAATTCATGGACAGTATTCCTATCCCTAAGCTAGCAAAATCTCATACAGCAATACTGGAAGAGCCGATTTCTGAGATTATAGAGGTGATTAAATGCACCAAACAGAATTCTGCCCCGTGTCCGGACGTTTTTTTGGCCTGCTATTATAAAAAATTTGCGCATACCCTGACAAAATTCTTTAATACCCTGAACAAGGGTTCTCCCCTGGTAAAGCCCTCAATATGGCCTACATCTCGGTCATTCCCAAAGATAATAGCATAGTCAGTAATTATCGACCGATTTCTCTAATTAATAATGATCTAAAAATCCTGACCAAAATTTTAGCAATCAGACTTTCCTCCTTCATGGCATGGTACATTCATAAGGATCAAGCGGGCTTTATCCCGGGGAGACAGGGGCCTGACCAAATACGGAGGGCTATAGATATCATTTCATTATTAAATTCCCACTGGGATGGGGGGAGCCCCCAGGAGGGCTTTCTTCTTTCAATTGACATCCAAAAGGCATTAAATTCTGTGATGTGGCCGTACATCTTCAAAGTCCTCTCCAAGTGGGGTTATGGTCCCAATTTTACGGGGATCTTACGATCCTTATACACTACTCCAAGTCAAAATGCAGGGATACTACTCTGAAGCATTCAGGATTGAGAAAGCACTAGGCAGGGGTGCCCTTTGTCCCCAATTATATTTGCCATAGCTATAGAGCCATTGGCAATAGCAATCAGACACAATCCTAATATTAAAGGAGTATTCTGCGGGCCTCAAGAGCGTAAATGTGTGCTGTTCGCGGATGATCTGCTCCTTTTTGTCACTTCCCCCCCAAACATTTTTGCTTCACTGAAACGGTTCAGAACAGTCTCAGGGTTACTAGTGAATATGTCCAAATGTCAGGCATTGAACATCTCTATCCCTTCCCATCTCTTACCTAATCTCCAGTCCCACTTCTCCTTCAGCTGGTGTCAGACCTCTATTCCCTACTTGGGGATCAAGCTGACCCCTAATTACGACTCCCTATATAAGGCTAAATACCCACTGATGTTTCTTAAACTGTCCTCAGACCTGACATTATGGGCCAAATTTGATTTATCATGGCTAGGATGCATCAATGCAATTAAGATGACCCTTCTTCCATGCTTAATGTATCTCTTTAGATCCCTTCCTATCCCTGTTGTAAAGGCCCAACTACTACAATTTCAATCTAAAATAGTGAGATTCATTTGGGGCCCTAAGGGCAACAGATGCTCTCAACATACCCTGTATCACCCGAGAGCGCAGGGGGGTTTGGGAGTGCCCAACTTATGGTGGTACTTTCAAGCAGCCCAATTATCTCAAATTTCCATGGTATACTCACGCCATAGTAAGCCTGACTGGATCTCGATGGAAAGGCAAACAGTACCCAATCACACCATCGATTTCTTGATATGGGCACCCCAACACCTTACACCCTCGGTACTAGCTCCAACCCTATCCCAATCCTCAGCCCTATGTGACCGGCTACACAAGATACCCAGCCTAATATCACCTCTTCATTCTCTTACACATTTATTTCATAACCCTAAATTCCACCCAGGGCACAACATTCTTGCCTTTAAATGATGGTTGAACAAAGGTCTCTTCCGAATCGGGTACTTCTTTACATCCACTGGTCCACTATTTTTTGGATTCTGTACTAGTAAATTGGAAATGCCCCCTTCGGAGAAATTCCGTTATTTGCAAATCTCGCACTTCCTACACTCCATATGGCCCAATAAACCATACCCACCCATCATCACGGCTCATGAGGCTTGGTGTGCGGATGTTATGGATCAGAGGGGGGTCTCGCTTATTTATTCTTTGCTGGCTGGAAACCATTCGAAAACACCCTACGCCCAGGCTTGGGAAAAAGAGCTGGACGCCACCGAATGGCTCTCAAGGGAGATCAGAGAGCTGGGGCAACGCACATCTGACCTGGAGCTGAGGGTTGACGAACTAGAACAACACCTTGCCACACAGGCTGATGAGATTGAAACCCTGAGAGAGGAAAACCTCACCCTTAACTCACAGCTTGAAGACTTTTAAAACAGGGCCAGACGCTCAAATATACGGATCAGGGGAATCCCAGAAACCATTGAGGATGTTCAATCAACAATAACAGCACTATTCCAAGAATTGGTTCCGGCCATGCCCATAGAACGGTTAGAAATGGACCGTGTCCATAGAGCCCTCACACCTCGCAAACAAAACGGCCCACCACGCGACATCATTGCTAAACTGCATTACTTCCGCACCAGAGAGCAACTTCTACAGGCAGCGAGGCATAAAGAAACACTCCTTTTTCAGGGCCACCAATATCAGCTTTTCGCTGACCTCTCCCAAACAACCATAACCAAACGAAGAGCCTTCAAACCATATCTTCAAATCCTACAGAATCACCATGTAACCTACACCTGGGGATTTCCATTTGCCCTGCGGTTTACCTACCAGGGCTGCAAATTCACCTGTAAAACAACTGATGATCTTCAGGCCCATCTCCAAAGCCTACACCTAGCCCCAGGCCCCTCCTCGAGTCAAGGGACCCGCAGACGCTCACCTTCTTGCTCTCCCTCAAAAACTTCCCTCCCCCCCTCTTCTGGATCAAAGAGAATCAAGACAACCCCTGTCCGCCAAGATTCCCCGGACACCATGGACTGATTCCTGAAATTCAATAGGTGACCTTCATCCACTAATCTCTACATTCTGGACTCCGCAGTCCCTGACAAACCTTACTTTGCCCACTAAATTTAAAGGTCGCATCTATACACGAAAACATCACTGAACTCTAACATCCCAACAATACATTACTAAACTGGGAAATTCTTTCTAAACTGGTTACTTTTCTAGTTCCCCATCCGGAACATCATTCCACTGGTTACTCTTTTGGTTTATAACGTTTTAAGTTTCAATCCTGACTTTTACCGTTTTTATATCCCAAACATACTCGCCTTGGGCACACTGCTCTCCCAAATGTTTACATGCCTCTTCTACAAGAACCCAAATATTCCAAGTCTACAAAAGAAGCCCTCCCTTCCCACAACTAATACCAAATCCATCATTTCGTTCCCCACCCACCTGTTCCTGAGTGACCTGGACCCAAGGCGACGATGTTACCTACACGCTCCCTCTCGGACCCTCCTGGGCTTGACAGGGAGTTAAAGTCAATGTTAACTTTATAATTTAAAAATGTTTTTTATACCACAAATTGTTATGTATTAAGTACATTCCAAAACTTGAAGTTCTAACTTGTTTTTTACTTTAGGTCTGGTCACTTGACTTGTATTGTGGATACTCTGTGGCCGATGACCCTCAAGTTGTATGTTATTGCCGCCACCCCCTTACCCGGCGACTCCTATAATTAAGGACTCCCCGGGTAACGAGTTTCCCTCTAGGTAGGCCATTATGCCTACCCTAGACGGTATTCAAGTTTATGAGTTCTTTCTAATGTTTGCTATTTCTAACTTCACATCTTCTTTCTTCTCCCTTCCAGTTTACTTCCTACTATCTTGCTGTTCCTCTTTTGCCGGAGTGGAACCTCTCAACACAGTGAGTACCTCTCTATGCACATACAACCCACTCAACCCAAATGGCTAGCCTGAACTTCCTCTCCCTGAATGTTCAGGGTCTTACCTCCCCCAATAAAAGGAGAAAAGCTCTCCGCACCTTCTCCTCACTCAAAGCACACGTAATAGCTCTCCAAGAAACTCACTTTTCCTCTCACCAAACCCCCAAATATCTAAGTCCCACTTATCCCCAATTCTATACTGCCTCAGCCCAAACTAAGAAAAGAGGAGTTTTGCTTGCTTTTCATAAATCCACACCCTTCACTCTCAAACAGGAAATAAAAGATCCCGAAGGTAGATATCTCATTCTCCTGGGAGACCTCATTGATACCCCTGTCACGGTTGCCACATACTATGCGCCAAACCAAAACCCACAGTCATTCCTATCCCATTTATTTCAAATAATAGACACACATAAGCATATTGTTCCCATATCTAGACAAATCCCCCTTCACTCCCTCCCCCACTCCAAATAAACTCTCCTTTCAACAGCTCCTTGCAAAACACTCCCTGGTAGACACCTGGAGAGAGTTGAACCCTACTAAAAAACAATTTTTACTATTCTCATCCCCATAATATATCTACACGCATTGACCACATATTGACTACAATAGGCACGATACCCTAAGTATCATCCTCACTGATCATACCTATTCCCTGGTCCGACCACAACGCCACTCTGTCATCTTTCTCTTCCCTAGCTCCTCCAAATACAAACAGACAATGGTCCCTAAATGATACACTCCTAGCACACCCTCCCACGGCCCTAGTTATCGAAGCAGCTCTAAAGGACTATATCTCCCTGAACACCACGGGAGACGTCTCCCCCCTGGTACTCTGGGAAGCCCATAAGCCAACAATCCGAGGCACCATAATTAGCGCAGCCTCACACAGGAAACGTGAACGCCTCATCAGATTCCAAACCCTTGAACGGGAATTTTCCCAAGCACACGAAACCTTCCAGACCACCCCAACTCCACTTAACAAAAAAACCCTAGACAAAGCAAAACTGGAACTAGACCTTTTTTTGACCGACTCTGCGGAAAAAGCCCTTAGACGCTCTAACCATAGGAGTTATACCAAGGCGAACAAACCTGATACGCTCCTTGCTAACACATTAAACAACATAAATAAACCCATACGACTTAAAAAATCCCCGGGCATTTATACAAGCAACCCTATAAAAATTCTCCAAATTTTTCACACACATCTATCTCAACTCTACTCTACCCCATCTATACCGCCTGACGCTCCTAACGAATCAGCATTTCTAGACAACCTTTCGTTCCCATCCCTAACAACACAACAACGATCACAATTAGAGGCTCCCATAACAGAACAAGAGATCCGAATGGCGATTAAATCTCTTAAAAATAACAAACGCCCGGGCCCGGACGGAATAACTGTGGCATTTTATAAACACTTTATTGATCTATTAGCTCCACTCCTTACCCAGGCCCTAAATTCTCTTCTCAAAGGCAAATCATTCACCCCAGAATCCTTAAAGGCGTCAATCTCTATGATCCCCAAACCACAATCAGATGATTCATCCTGTTCAAACTACAGACCTATATCCATTCTTAATAACGACATCAAAATATTCGCCAAGGTCCTCGCATCTCGCTTAAACCCACACATAGGAACTTTAATCCACAAAGATCAAGTAGGCTTCATTCCCCATAGGCAAGCATATGACAACATTCGTAGGGCTTCCCTATTATCCCACTTGGCCAAATCCCGCAAGATCCCAACATGTTTCCTTTCCCTAGATATAAAAAAAGCTTTTGACAGCTTATCCTGGTCCTATCTACAGTCAGTATTAACCAAATGGGGCTTCGGCCCGCATTTCCTTAAATGGATCTCCTCCCTATATTCTACCCCCACTGCACACATCACATATGCTGGCCATCGTTCTAGCCCCTTTCCCATTCAGAGAGGAACGAGACAAGGGTGCCCCCTCTCCCCTCTTTTATTCGCTCTAGCGATCAAGCCGTTAGCCCAGAGCATTC
>BLSH010262210.1:140637-157618 GCA_018402905.1 Glandirana rugosa
CCTTTGACACGCACAGTGAAATTGAACAGTAGTTCAGTTAGTCCCGGTTTCATTTAAAGTGACACACACAGTTTCCAGATGTTTGCAGAACAGTGATATGGGTCCTCCCGGCTTATTTATACTTTTTTGACACAGTTTGAAGATGATTTTAGAACAGTTATATGGCTTCTACCGTTAATTAATACTTTTCAGACCCAGTTTGAAGATGGTCCACATCCACCTGCATTTTTGATTTTTTTATGTTTTTATTTTTTTAAAAATGCTTTTAGTTATTTCCCTGTCCCCATTTCTTTGTAGGGCACTTGTCCCACCCTTACCCCCATTTCCTTCCTTTTGCAGACCTCTAGGACTTTCCAGGGCTTTCTTACAGCCATTTTTGTGCCTAAAAGTTCGGGTCCTCATTGATTTCAATGGGGTTCGGGGTCCGGGACAAAGTTCGGGTTCTGTCCGGACCTGAACCCGGACTTTGTCCCGAAGTTCGGCCGAACCAGCAGAACCCGGACTTCTAGAAGTGCGCTCAACTCTAAAGAAGAGAAAGAATAAATGTAACAATAAAGAGTGAAAACAAACAACGAGTAAAACTTTGAGCGGTCAGCTATTCATTTCTCAGTGAGAAGCTGATAGAGTTGGGGGTAAAGTTCAGGGCCTTGCTGGCATTGAGCCTAGAGCCCGATCGAAAGGGATTGGTGGATATGACATACGTGTGGAGGCTCATTTGTGCTTCAGATTACGGTTACCGTGCTTGCGTAGCTCATGCTGGGGAGGATTCGTTTGGTCGAACCTGGTGTGATGTTCCTGCGGTGGCTCTGGAATAATTCCCCATGAGTGGAGTAGTTTCATTCCATTGTGTATGTTGGATACCGTGTGTTGCGTACCATTTTTAGTGATAATCAGAGTTGCAGGATAACGCCATTTGTAAATTAACTTGCGGTTGTTGAGGGCTTTGGTCACTGTTTTAAGTTGCCTTCTCATCTGTAGAGTGTGCTGGGATAGGTCTGGGTAGATTTGGATTCCCATGAATGGTTCAGGGAAGGGTGCTGCATTTCTTGCTTTAGCTAAGATTTGTTCTTTGGCTTGGAAGAAGTGGACCCTTAGAATAACATCTCAGGGGATGGTGTCTTCTAAGTGCCGTGGTATAGGGATCCTCTGGATCCAGTCTATAGTGAGCTCTATTGGTGTAAGCTCCGGTGTAATGAGTGAGAATAGTTTAGTGGTGTACATTTGTAAGTATGAGGGAAGAATAGATTCCGGGACCCCTCGTATTTTTAAATTGTGTCTCGAGCGGTCCTCAAGGTCTGCCAGTTTAGTTTTTATCCAGAAGGTTCTCTCCTTTTGTTCTGTGTATGCGTCTACTAAGTAATTTACCATGGCTGTACATTCTTCCATTTTGTTTTCTATATAGTGGATTCTGCCGTCCATATTTTTCATTTCAGTTGAGAGTTTATTGAGGACTGATGTGAAGCTTGAAGTTAGTGAGTTTTGTAGGGACAAGAGCATGTCTTTTAAAGTGGAATCAAGGACTGGTTGTCCCGTGGTGGGAAAGGAGGCTACGGGTGGATGCGACTGGGTCAGAGGTGTAAGGGCCACATCCTCTGTATCCTGGTTATTGGGGTCCATCCTCATTTTTGATTTGACTGGGCTTTGCGATGATGGACTGATAGGTGGCGACTGGTTAGGAGAGGATAGTAGCGGTGCGTCTACATCTCCGGAGTCTGCATCAGGGAGATCTGTGTATGATTTGGGCTGGTTGGCTGTGCGGATGGTAGTGTTTTCCAGCTCCTTTCCTCTATTAGGGTTAGGCCACTGAAAGAAGGCAGTGAGCTTTTTGGGACCTCTGTCCTCTTTTCTCTTGCGTGACATTAGTAAAAGTGGCTGATCACTCAGTATGTATAGTAGGTTATGGATATTAAAAGTTCACTCCTACACTTGCTGTGCAGTAACGATCGGGCTGAGTAGGGCTCTTATTTTAGTGTGCCATTCTATGTGGAGATTAGTTGGATATGCAAAAGGAGTTCCAATATGGCCACCGGTCTGGACTGTGTAGCTTTCTGGTCAGTATTGGGTGCATTCGGGACACAGTCCCTCCAGGAGCCCCTGATACTAGGTAGCTGTTAGTAATAGTTGTTGAGCACCCAAAAGACCTGAGTGCTTGAAAATTTAGGCCGTTGGTTTCCAAAATGGTAGGCCTCAATAAGCTGCTATTAGGCCTCTAGTGGTATTTGGAGCTAGGGCTTCAGGGCCGGAGGAGAAATGGTCAGAGTACCCCTGTCAGTGTCCGTGATACCCTTATTTTAGTCCGTGGCTGTTGGATGGCACTAAGGAGGGAGGATCTCTGTCCGGCCGTGTAGGCAGCAAGCCGCGGGCTAAATTTTCGGACATGTGAACGTCCAATCACCCAATTGCCATCCGGGCAGGTAGCAGGAGCGATAGAGGGGTGGATGGTCAGGGTATCCCTGTCAGTGTCCGTGATCCCCTTATTTTAGTCCATGGCTGGTGGATGGCACTAAAGAGGGAGGATCGGTGTCCGGCCACGTAGGCCACAAGCCGCGGACTAAATTTTCAGACGGGCAGACATCCGATCACACAGTTGCCGGCCGGGTGGGTAGCAGGATCGATAGAGGGGTGGATGGAAAGGGTAGGCAGTCTCACCGTTGGTGCAGGCTTGAGGATGCCTGTAGATTGTGCCCGAATTGCCAGAGCTCCTCTATCGTGCGTCCGCTCCCGTTTGCTGCAGGCCATGCCCCCCATTTTATAATTTTTTTACTGGTGGAACACTGGCAAATTGTAATGGATGTTTTTGTGCACTTGTACACAGTGACAGATCTTTATTGTCGATCAGCCAACACTGACATATGTTGACAATCCACTAGGTTTATTGACAGATGTTGATGTTGCAATGGGACACTATTGCAGATTTTTTTGAGCACTGGTACACTGTGACTGATGTTCATATCACACTGGTACACTGTGGCAGATATTTTGTGCACTGGTACAGATGTTAATGGGACACTTGGACAGGGACATACGGCGCTTGGTGTACTGTGTGGGGATGGCTGCAGTCTGTGTGATCTGTGTAGCTGAACACTAAAATCATCAGCTACACAGAGAATGTGACAGGCTGCAGCATCCCCCCCTGCACTGAGCTCTCACTGAGCTTAGAGGGGAGATTCGACAAAGAGACACATGTCTCTGTGTACATTGTGTGAAGGCTGTAATTGGACACAGCCATCAAGTGATCAGGAGGACCAATCACAGCTCCCATGTCCAGGTATGTGATGTGTTGTGTCCAAGAGACACAGTCATCACAGGATCATGCTGCTGTGCAGCCCATGTTCTGAAGGAATGTATGGGTACATCCAGTCAGAATGGCAAAGCTCCGACCCGGCCATTTATGTGAAGTGACCGGGTGGGAAGCCTTTTAGGTTGGATGGGCTCCCTCCAGGCATACCTACCCTTAATCTATCCATTCTCATGTGTGCTCCTACTATGGAGGTTTTAGAAATTTCGAGTTATGATGGCAGAATATACAGAGGTCCCTTTGTGTGGGCAGTGCGGCTTATGCATATATTTGCAAAACAACACCTGTTAGACAGAGCCAATTTGGTTGTTGTGCAGCCAAGTGTTCTGGGAAATCTTTTGTTTGTGTGTGATGACCTTGCTGCAAAGGCCAGTTATAGGTTTGGGTGGTTGTCACTTTTTTTTGTACAGGGGAAAAGAGGGGATAGTGTTTATGGGGAAACCATGTAGGTGAGCAGTCTGTATTTGCAGTGGAAAAGGGGACAATGTGTACAGGACGCTATACAGTGTCTGTAAGCGTGTGGGCAGTGTGTGCAGAGGAAAAGGGGGCAGTGTGTACAGTTGGTAAATTTAATTTGGGCTAATTCCCAGGTAGTAATTGCTTGCTGTTTTAGCCAAATTCCTTTGAGCCAGGCCCACTAGTTGCAATATAACCATATATAGCCTACTTTTCTCCGCTCCCAAGTGCATAATGCATTTCTCATTTTCAAGTTCTGAAGTTGAGAGGTATGCTGAATTGTTGTGATAAGCCAGACACAAATCAAATGGTAGACCCCCTATCTAGTAGACATGTGCAATACATTTTGGTCCAAATATAAATTTGGGTGAAGTTTTGGTTATTCAGAGATTTGTATGTTCCTGCATTTCTAAATGGAATGTTAACGTATTTCTTTGAAATTTGTTTAATTACATTTTGTATATATTTGTTTCTAACAAATTCCAAATGTTCGGAACGATTCAAATTTGGATCGGTAAGAATAGTGTGAATGGGGGGCGTGGCCGAGAGCCTGATGTAGCAGGAAGTTTCTGAGTGAGCTCTGCCGTCCATCCTGCAGAATCCTGCTGATATCTTTGCCATCCTACTCTGCATAGCCTTGAAAGCACCATAGATCAACTACCCTCCATCCCTGCTACAATTTGCTGCCAGCATCGCCGCAATCCAACATGGCTAAATGGTCTCAGGGCCTACACTTCCAGCTGGACACACTGGGCAACGATGTCGACCTTCCACCCCACTCTGCTAAAGAGGCTGCACAAAGTCTGTTCTCCACGGGCCTTAGAAACACACCGATGCCTCCGCTCCCAGACATGGAGGAGCCCTACCCAGCTAAGGACTGGGGAGACCTGGATGATACTCCACGCGCCTTTGCAGCAACTGTGGCCTCCACAAATGTGAGTACCCACACCACATGTTCTCAGGCTTCCAACATGGCGGCGGCTGGGATTCATGCTGACACTGATACTGAGCCTATGCTTAGAGATATCCTAACTGCAGTAACAACATGTAGTATCTCAATAGCTGACCTTATTTGGGAGGTGAAGGGTATGAAGATGGAGATAGCTCTGGTGAGACAGGACATGCAGAAGCTGAGGGACCACACAGCTGCAGTGGAGGGCAGAGTGAGCACACTGGAAGATGAATGGCAGCCTTTACAAAGAGATGTAAAATATGTTCACTCCATTACACCTGCCTCCGCTGCACACCTGGAGGATATGGAGAACCGCCTCCATCGCAGCAATGTGAGCACGATATGCATCCCAAAGAGAGTAGTGGGTAAAAACCCGGTAGTGTTTATAGAGGCATGACTGACAGACACATTTGGAAGGGATGCTTTTTCCAAAATGTTTGCTGTGGAAAGGACGCACAGGGTCCCAGCGAGGCCTCCACCTCAAGGTGTCCCACCTAGACCCTTCCTTTTCCAGCTTCTTAATTACAGAGCTAGAGATGCCATTCTAGCACAGGCCAGGAAAGCTGAGTCGCTCAAAGTGGACAACGCTAAAGTTTCATTGTTCCCTGATTTCTCGGCTGAAATACAGAGGCACAGAGCTAAATTTCAGGATATCAAAAAGAGGCTACGTGCACTTGATGTGAAGTATTTCATGCTGTGCCCTGCAAAATTGAAAGTAATAGCTAATGGAACATCACACTTCTTTGAAAATCCTACTGCAGCAATGAACTGGTTGGACAGAGAGGAACGCAGCTTGGCGCGCAGACCGGATTGATGCAAAAGAAGAAATTTCCTTTCTATTTTTTTCTATAGTTCTTCAGTTCAGTTTATATTTTAACCACTTGCCGACCGCAGGCTGAAGGCGACAGAGTGGCTCGTTATCGCTGCGATAACTAGTGCTGTGAGCGTGCGCCGCTGGAGGCGCGTGCGTGTACTCACTGTGTGCGGGGGGAGCGGGTAGGGCAGACTCGATCACCGCCGGCTACCCGCGATGGCCTGAAAGAACGGAGGTTCGTGTATGTAAACACGGATCTCTGTTCTGTTGGAGGGGGAAGGGCGATGATCACAGGCTTCCTGTATATGGAAGCCGTGATCATCCCCTTTCCCCAGCCAGGGCAGCCCACATACAGTTAGAACACACCCAGGGAACACAGTTAACCCTTAGCGCACCCCCTGCAGGTTAACCCCTTCATTGCCAATGGCATTTACATTATTTAGTAATCAGTGTATTTTTATAGAACTGATCGCTGTATAAATGCCAATGGTCCCAAAAAAGTGTCAAAATGGTCCGACATGTCCGCTGCAATATCGCAGTACTGCTAAAAATCACAGATGGCCTCCATTACTAGTAAAAAATAAAAAAATAATAAAAACCCCAGAAATGAATTCTCATCGTCCGTAAACGCGGCAACTTTTGCGCAAGCCAATCAATAAATGCTGATTGTGATTTTTTTTACCAAAAATATGAGGAAGAATATAAATTGGCCAAAACTGATGAAAAAAAATATTTTTTTATATTTTTATTTTTTGGATTTGTATTTTAGCAAAAAGTAATAAATGTGTGTTTTCTTGCAAAATTGTCGCTCTTCTTTTGTTTATAGCGGTGATCAGAAATGACGCAGAGGTGATCAAACACCACAAAAAGAAAGCTCTATTTGTGGGAAAAAAAGGACGCAAATTTTGTTTGGGTACAACGTCGCACGACCGCGCAATTGTCAGTTAAAGTGACACAGTGCCGAATCGCAATAAGCGCTCTGATCCTAAAGTGTGAAATCCTTCCGGGGCTCAAGTAGTTAATAAGCGGCGGAGCGGACTTTGAAAGTGCTACTAAACCTTAGCAAACCCTGCCATCGGAAAAACTTTTGGCTTCTGCAAAGTACATGTGCCGCTACCCTATGCACATTCCTGGATAAATGCTAAGCATTTGGCACATCTGCCTATCAGGCCACGCTGGAACCCTTATAAGTTAGTCCTGAGAGGACTTTGCCCTCCATTCCCCAAGGGGCACGCTCTAATCTGTTGGGTCCTGTTGACCCTGGATATCGGGTACTGTTCTGTTATTCATATCTGTGCACACACATGCAGCCCTTCCCCCTTTCTTATCTTACAGGTGGATTTACAATATGTTCTTGCTAGACTGAATGTTCCGGACTTCACCATTAAATGGTGCTCTGACCCCACATTGATACTACTGGAGGATCTGGTATTATGTTGAATTGCTTTTCATGTAGGATGGTTGTCTGTCTTATATACATTGCCACAGCTTACGCAAAGAGTTATTTGGCTGCCCTCGTGCACTCACGAACCATTCAACAAAATGGTAAAATGGCTGTAGCTTCCGCTAGAGGTTTGCTCCTCCTCTCTTGGAACATAAGGGGGATGAGTAATGCCAATAAGCGAGGGCCATCTTTCACTACTTTACTAATAAAAAAACACATGTGGTGTGCCTCCAGGAGACGCACTTGCGCCCAGACACTTTACACCTGCTGCAATCCCGTAAATTTCCCACGCAAATTCATGTCACTCACTCCTCCTATTCCAGGGGAGTTAGTGTGCTAATATTTTGTGATGTACCATATGTTTGCTTTGAGCAGCGGGTGGACAGTGAAGGGCGCTACATTTTTTTATTCTGTGAACTGAAAGGTCTTGTATGTATTGTGGCAGCTATGTATATTACGCCGCCCTTTTCCTCAGACCCGCTAAAGAAACTAGCTCAATTTATGGCATTGCACCCTGGGATACCTGTACTGGCTATGGGGGATTTTAATAATGTCCTGGATCCCCAGCTAGACAGCTTGATGACTCGGCGGAGTAATATTTCCCACACATGTAGTAAAACCCCATTTGCCGCTTTGGTCAGTGAGTTGGGTCTGAGGGACGTGTGGCGTACCCGCAATACCAATGTTAAATGTTATTCATGTTACTCAGCCACTTATGAGGAGCTATCGCAAATTGATATGAGACTGGGAAATCAGGCCCTAATCCCATATGTGGCGGACTCTGCATATGAGCCCAGGCTGCAATCAGATCACTCGCCCTTCTGGGTATGCCTGAATATTGCAGACAAACCCCTGTGCCCATTGTGGCGAGTGAACCCATTTTGGTTGACACTGTTCCCAGTCCCAGATACTGTCTCTAAGGCTTTGGGAGACTATTTTCAATTCAACAAACACTCCTCCAGCAGGGCCATTGTCTGAGACTCCCTGAAGACCTGCCTTAGGGGGCTCATCATAAGGTAAATTACAGGTATTAAGCGGAGATCACATGAATGGTAAGACACAGTACGCTCCAATTTACAGAATAGAGAGGCAGCATATGTTACTAACCCTACACCCATAAATTATGCTAATTGGACAGAAGCCCAATCCCTTTACAATATGATGGTAATGTCAGAGAAGCATTAGCTATGGACCCTAGGCATAAATCACCAGGTTCTGATACCCTTCCTGCAGAAGTTTACCTTAAATATGAGAACGTTCTCCTCCCACCACTGCTTCGGGCACTTCAGGAGGCAGCTGGCACAGGCAAATTGCCCGATTCCATGCAGGAAGCATAATATTCGTGCTCCCCAAACCAGGAAAAGACAAACTCATCCCAGACTCCTATTGACCCATATCTCTGTTGAATACAGATGTTAAACTCCTTGCCTGACTATTGGCCAATAGATTATCTAAATTTATTAGCAAACTTATTCACCGAGACCAATCAGGTTTCATCCCTGCCCGGTCCACAGCAGACAGCATAAGACGTCTATTTTTAAATCTGCAGATAATCCTGGAGGTAGGGCCATCTTATCCTTAGACGCGGCAAAAGTATTTGATAGTGTTGAATGACTCTACCTCCTGGGTATCCTGTCTAGGTTTGGCATAGGGGACAGGTATATTAATTGGATTAGAGTCCTTTACTCGGCTTCAAGCGCTAGATTAAGAATAAATAATTCCCTTTCCTCCTATTTTCCCTTACATAGAGGCACTCTGCAGGGGTGTCCGCTGTCGCCGCTGCTGTTTGTGATGGCATTGGAGCCTCTGGCAATGCTCATTTGTAATCACCCATCCATAGTTGGATTCCGCAGAGGCCCCATGGAAAATAAGATGTCCCTTTATGCGGATGATGCGCTACTACCACTACTATATCTGGGTGACACGGAGGATTCTTTAACCAATGTCATGAAACTCATTTCAGACTTCGGCAGTATCTCAGGATTTTCCATCAACTGGTCCAAATCAGTGCTTATGCCATTAGACCCACTTGTGACACCTCTCCCAGACACGGCAGCACAAATTGCCATAGTGGACTCCTTTAAGTACCTGGGGGTCATGGTGTCTAAAGATCCAGCAGACTATCTGTCACTTAACTTAGCTACTGTGAAATATGAGGAGGTGAGGGCACCAGCCTGTGGCAAATGTGAATAGTGGATAAAATAATATTGTGTGTAAAACATGAGACCATGGGTTAAATATGGACACGTCTCAAAAAAAACCTTTTAAAATGAATATGGGGATAAAGGTAGAAAATGAAGATGGAACTAAAAGTAAAAGATTCAACTTAATATGAATCAAAAAATCGGCTGCCTGAGTCAGGGAAACAATGGATCCTGGAGAAGGTGGTACAAGTGGAACGAGTGGTGACCACTGGTTGGATTAGATGTGATATCCACTGGGCTGCAGCTGGTAAATGGTGGAAAGGAGGCAGTGGGTGGTAGGTGACACAGCAGACAAAGTTTGGACAGCACTGAAAGTGCCCAGTACAGCACAGCGCTGCCTCCTCTGGATAACAACCCTGGATACCATTGATCCGGCTCCCACAGTCTCCCAATCCTGGATGGACATTAAACAGTACCAGCATTACATTTCATCACTTTCGGTGCTGATCCAACCCGTGGTCACTACTCGTTCTACTTGTACCACCTTCTCCAGGATCCATTGTTTCCCTCACTCAGGCAGCTGATTTTTTGATCCATAGTAAGTTGAATCTTTTACTTTTAGTTCCATCTTCATTTTCTACATTTATCCCAATATTCATTTTAAAAGTTTTTTTTTTGTTTTTTTTTGAGAAGTGTCCATATTTAACCCATGGTCTCATGTTTTACACACAATATTATTTTATCCACTATTCACACTTGCCACAGGTTGGCGCCCTTACCTCCTCATTTTTCACAGTACCTTTTACAAGGGCATCAGGACCTTGTTCACTCAGAGGACCTGCCGCCACTCACACCAAACAGTCTACAACCCCATTGCTCCTCAAACACAGTAGGGCCATTTTTTATATCTCTTTCCATACTTAACTTAGCTACCCTATTAAATAAACAAAAACTCAAAGGTAATAGCTGGTGCAAACTGCCGCTATCGGTGATAGGTCATGTAAACCTTATAAAGATGGTGTGGGCCCCGCAGCTATTATATATTTTTTATAATACACCCATTTGGATTTTGAACAAATGGTTTAAACGTATAGATTCCCAATTTCGGGATCTTGTATGGAGAAGGGGGCAAGCCCGTATAAGTCTAAATAACCTCCAATATGATAAGGATCGGGGTGGTCTGGCGGTCCCTCACCCCAAGATGTATTTCCCGGCCTCCCAGCTGTAACAGTTTGTGGGCTGGGGTGCTGAGGATAAGTTGGATCCAGCTGCTCGGTTGGTGTCCTGGACTATTCCGAGCTCTTGGCCATATCACACTTGGAAATGGATCTCCTGGGCATACCTAATTCTTCACCTAAAGGGGACTTGCTTAAAACAGTGTGGAAAACAACTAAACAGGCACTGTCTATTTCTGGTATGATGGAGTTTACTCCACTATGGCACAATCCCAATTTCGGAGAAGTTAATAAGCTGCAGGGGTTCTCCTTATGGAAGAAACACGGGATACGGTTCCTCCATCAACTGTACTCCAATGGCACCTTAAAAACTTTTGAACAGTTGCATAATGAATTCTTGCTCACTAATGGCCAATTTTATCAATACCACCAGCTTTGGCAAGCCTTGCAAGCCTAAGTACAAGTGACACCTCTCTCTATACTCTTCTCCCCACAATACAAATTCTTATATGGGCCACTTCCCGTAAGGGTCTAATTTCCCACATTTACTCTGTCCTAATGTCAACCATCCAAAATCCCTCCTTAAAAGCAGGTTTTCATGGGTCACAGACATAGGAGAGATAGATGATGAGCAGTGGGACAGAATCCCTCCCAGTAGTCTCAGTTTCTGCCTCCCAAAAACATTCTCAACTCTTCATCCTCCATAGGTCATATCGTACTCTGGCCAAACTGTTTGTTTGGGGCAGAAGAGACACTCTTCTCTGCCCAAAGTGTGTAGCTCACACAGGTGACTTTATACATATGACAGGGAGATGTCCCAAACTGGCAAGATACTGGGCTGAGGTAATTCAAACCATTACTGAAGTAGCTCAACTTCCTATCCCCTTTACCCCACTGGTGTGCCTGTTGAGCGCTATAGATGAGGAGATGTTCCCTAGAGGCATATACTACATGATCACAAGACTGCTATATCTAGCTAGGAAGTTGATAGCAAGATTATGGATATCACATTCCTCGCCTACTAAAGGGCAATGTATACATTGGGTCAACAACACCCTCCTTAGAAAGCAGCTGGCTTACCGTCACCTCAATGCATCTCAAAAGTTTGATCTTATATGGCAAAACTGGCTAATCTAATACCTCAGTTGCCCCGGTACAACTGGCTAGAGACAGATTGCTGCTGATGTAAGTCTAACAGGAAGTTTTGAGCATGAACTCTTAGGTTTAGGGCATAGTATGTTTGACACATATGAGTAAAAAGGATTTAGGTACCCTAGTAAGCCCGATAATAAACCTACGTAGTCTACAAGGTTTATCCACCTTATAATACTTTATGGAAATCCCAGGGAAGGGGGGGAAAGGAGGGAACAAGCACAGATTGGAAATCATGTATTATTTTCTTTTATCTTTTCTCATTTATTAAATGCCACCATTCTTGGGATGTATTACAATGACTATACCCAGTTGATGCAAATTACTTTGCTATTCTGGACAAATCAATTATAATGCTGTACACTCTACTATGGATACTGTACTAACTGCATGTGCATTCTTGTTTGACGGCAATAAATTATTGTTTTGATTTAAAAAAAAAGAATAACGTGAATAGTGAATAGTGTAAAGAATAGCTGGTTGTTAAGGAGCAGGCCGACAACCAATGACTCATCAGCTCAGAGCTGAAATGTAAACAAAAGATTGCCAGCAATTGAAAATTCTGAAAAAAAATAGCGTGGGCGCCCCACAAAAAAAATCCAAGACCCTTATCTGAGCATGCAGCCTGGCAGATCAGGAAAGGGAGGGGATGAGTGAGCGTCCCCCTCCTGAACCATACCAGGCCACATGCCTTCAACATGGAGGTGCTTTGAGGCAGGGAGGGATCTCCCCCCCATCCCAAAGCACCTTTTTCACATGTTGATAGGGACAAGGGTTTCTTCCCCACAACCCTGGGTGGGGGTTGTGGGGGTCTGCGGGCAGGGGACTTATCAGAATCTGGAAGCCCCATTTAACAAGGGGAACGTCAGGTCCTGGCTCCCCCCCATGTGAATGAACATGAGGTATATAGTACCCCTACCCATTCACCAAAAAAGTGTAAAAAGGAATGAAGACACTATGCCAGTTATTGATAATTCCTTTATTAAAAAATAAGAAACAATGTCCCCCAATGTAGGTCCATTGTCAATTATGATGCCTGCTGCACCATCAGACCCAAAAAAGAAATGCTCCCTGCCATTTTCCTGCTCCTCCATCTGACATTTCTTAAATAACTAAGGGGCGGAGTCACCAGATGACATCATTGGGTGGCTCCGCCCCTTGTGACGTCAATGACCCAGCATTCCTCAGTTGATGATATCAGAAGAATGTGGGGCCACCTGATGACATCGCCGGGTGGCCCCATGGTGCATGCAGACCACAGGGGGCCTTCGGCGAGACCAGAGGTTTTTTTCTGGGTCCAGTGGTTTGGCGGGCATTGTGATTGATGGTGGATCTATATTGGGGGACATTGTTTTTGGTTCTTGATTTTTTTTAATAAAGGAATTGTCAAAAACTAGTGTCTCTATTCACTATGTACCTTATATTTATTCACATGGGGAGAGCTGGTATCTGGGGGCCCCCCTGTTAAAGGGGGTTTCCAGATTCTGATAAGCCCCCAGCTTGAAGACCTCCACAACCACAGCACAGGCTTGTGGGAAAGACATAGGGACAAGGTGCTTTGGGGTGGGGGGGCATTGGCCTTCCTGCCCCAAAACACCCCCCCCATGTTGAGGGCATGTGGCATGGTGTAGTTCAGGAGTGGCATGCTCGCTTATCCCCTCCTTTTCCTGATGTTCTGGGCTACATGTCTCAATCAGGAGAGGGAGCCCCAGACAGTCAAGGCTCTCGGGCAAAATCACTGGATCGAGATGGGGCTCAGTTAGAATGCATTAGGATAAAAAAATCCTTCTGCCTTTAGAACCAATCTAATGATAGGCTCCTCCCGTGAGAAAGAGAACATTTGAAGACCAGAGAGTAATAATTATTATTACTTTTTTTGTTCTGTCAAGCCCTACTACAGCATAATAACACTTTTTGTTAAATAGTTAGATAACATATATATGTGCTGATTTTAACTAGTTCTAAATACTAGTGCACATTTTTAAATATACCAGTATAAAAGGCTGCATATAAGAAATGTAATTACTTTACTGACTTGATGATGTGTGATGGCAATGCACCATGCATTACTAGCATTGATATTCTTAAATTTATCATGTGGTTATTTAATTGCAACAATCATCCTGCTCAAAATGACAATCACTCAGCATTTGTAAACTGCCAGAAAAATATTTTAAAGGCTTGGCATTCCTGTATGCATAGATTACCAGGGACTACAAATGTAAAGTGTTTTGCATTCTGACAAGGAAGTGTGGTGTTTTCGTTCCCTGATTTCACAGATTATGAACTGATGTGACTCATGTGTACCGTGTATCTTCCAGAGAAAATTGATTTGTTAGCAAAATGTTAGCAGCTGTACAAGCAGCTGTAGACCCCCAGTGGTTGCAATCCCAAAGTGACAGTGATTTGGGAAGGTGGGAGCCAGAACATTTCAGGGTGACTTAATTCCATTCGCTTTAAAATTAGTGCATCTAATTTTGTTCCAAGAATGAGCTAACTCACCATCTGATCAAATCATTTCCCCAGACTGTAATAAAACAAAAGTGAGAGGCCTTAGTAAATAAAAAGATTTTTAATTAATGTGTATTGAGTAAACTGCATTTTGTACTTGACATATGGCCCTGTACATGCATTTTAATTAAGAACTGAATAAAGCTTGCTGAATAATCATGCAGTTGTTCTGTTAGTTGCTATGTAACATCAATACGTGTTTTGTTTATTTGAAAGACCTTTTGAGATATAATGCAGTTAGAATTGTTTAGTATATTAAAGGTTTCTCAATCTTTTATTTCTTAATAATAATGCTATACAGCAATTTTCTAGCAATCATATTTCATATATAGTTATGAAAAAAATAGATTTATTATTTTTCGCATAACTTAACATTAAATTACTATGGCCTAACATCAAACTACAGTCAAAAAATATTTTTTGGGTTCAGTTCAGCAAAAAATAAAATTTCAGTTTTTAGCAAATGGCTGTTGATGATTGAATAACCCAATTACTTATTTTTTGCCAGACTCTGGTGATGAGATCTATGCTTCTGCTCCATACCCATGTGCAAAGGGTCATCTTCACCCACGTAGCATGCACAGGTGTTTGTCTGTGTTGGGATCTATGCATTGGACCCAAATGAATATGCACTCTGGGATGCTCTTGCAGATCTATGCAAGTCCATGCAGCCAGCCATCTGTCATTGATTTGAAAAGGGCGCCTGCACAGAGCTGACCTGCACAGGTGAAGAAGACCCTTTGTATGGGTGTACAGATTAATGCAACCATGTGTATGAGGTCTGAACCTGCAGAAACTTGCAGCATAATAACAATGTTACTTATAGTGGTTCTAAAGGCAGAAGGTTTTTTTTATCTTAATGCATTGTATGCATTAAGATAAAAAACCTTCTGTGTTCAGCAGCCCCTCTAATGCTTACCTGAACCCTATCTCGATCCAGCGGTGTGTCAGAGAGCCATGGCTGTCCGGGATTCTCCCTCCTGAATAGCTGAGACACAGCAGCAGGCGCCATTGGCTCCCGATGTTGTCAAAGTCAGTTAACCAATAAGGAGAAATAAGGGGCGGGCCTGAGCCACAGCACCGTGTCTGAATATACTGGTATATTTAAAAATGTGCACTAGTATTCATAGCTGGTTAAGCATCAGCATATATAAAGTTAGCTAAACATTTATCCAACCATTTAATAAAAAGTGTTATTATGCTGTAGTAGGGCTTGAAAGAACAAAAAAGTAATAATAATTATTAGAAAAACAAAAGCTGCGCTAAATTAACCAATAATAGCGTAAAAACAACAAGTGAAAAGTCCAAGTAGTGTGGTATTCCTTGCACCACTAAAAGTCTGTGTTAACAAGCTGATTGTAGTGTCACCACAGGAAACTGGTGAATAAAGAAAAGTCCACCACCAATAAATGCAGGGGGGCTTACCAGAACACTGAGTGTTCAGTTGCATACGAATCCCCGACCTGGGATGTGGAACCACTTGTATCTCCACCTCAGAAGAGTATCCTTTTCATCATAGTACACCCTCCAATGCTTAAACCACAAGGGGCTAGGAATCCTACACGCGAAAATGCAAATTCGTGTGTATCCCTTTGGGAGGACGCGCTGACGTCACCACTACTTTGTTTTTCATCCCGGGAAGCGGGAGCCGGCCGGCATACACGCAAATTTGCATTTTAAAGTGTGAGTACATTTATCTCTGTTTTAATAAACATACCCTGCGGTACTTCACTATGAGTCCTCCTTTCTCCCATGTGATGCACCTTATACCTATGTGAACTGGGAGCGTGTCTGACTCGTGAGAAGGATTCCTAGCCCCTTGTGGTTTAAGCATTGGAGGGTGTACTGTGATGAAAAGGATACTCTTCTGAGGTGGAGATACAAGTGGTTCCACATCCCAGGTCGGGGATTCGTATGCAACTGAACACTCAGTGTTCTGGTAAGCCCCCCTGCATTTATTGGTGGTGGACTTTTCTTTATTCACCAGTTTCCTGTGGTGACACTACAATCAGCTTGTTAACACAGACTTTTAGTGGTGCAAGGAATACCACACTACTTGGACTTTTCACTTGTTGTTTTTATGCTATTATTGGTTAATTTAGCGCAGCTTTTGTTTTTCTATCTGACCATAGACGTTTAGTATTTTGCTGCAGCTTGTTTTGGATTTTTAGCGCAGTTTATTGTATGTTACACTAATAATAATTATTACTCTCAGGTCTTCAAATGTTCTCTTTCTCACAGCAGTAGCCTATCATTAAAGTGGTTCTAAAGGCAGACGTTTTTTTTTTATCTTGATGCCTTCTACCTGAACCCCATCTTGATCCAGCGATGTTGCCTGAGAGCCGTATCTGTCTGATACTCTCTCTCCTGACTGGCTGAGACACAGCAATGGGTGCCATTGGCTCCCACTGCTGTCAATCAAAGTCAATGAGCCAATGAGTAGGGAGAGAAAGCACGCAGAGCAGGGGTCCGGCTTGGATGCCTTCATAGCAAGCTGCTTGCTGAGGGGGGACTTGGCAGGAGGAGAGGCCAGGGGTGCCAACGGAAGACCCAAGAACAGGAGGATTAGGGCTGCTCTGTGCAAAACCACTGCACATAGCAGGTAATTATAACATGTTTGTTATTTTTAGAGAAAAAAAAAACATTCCCCTCTGGGTGATCTATGTACATTTCAGGGACTGTAACAAACAAGCAATATCCATTAATAATATTGCATATCCAATCACAAGATCTCCCACCAATAGGCATAAATTAATAAAAAATTGGAAAGCCAATGAAATTGCAATTTATTTCTTTGTAGTCCAAAGTAATCAGTGTATTTGCCTAGGAAAAATATGCCTTTTTGCAATAGACGCTCACAACATAGTCAGGAAAAGCAACAAAGCCATTGCTGATATCAGTGATATTAAAGTTTTTTTTTTGTTTAAAAATAACAAACATGTTATAATTACCTGCTATGTGCAGTGGTTTTGCACAGAGCAGCCCTAATCCTCCTGTTCTTGGGTCTTCCGTTGGCACCCCTGGCCTCTCCTCCT
>BLSH010262210.1:157628-168720 GCA_018402905.1 Glandirana rugosa
TGTATAAGAGACAGGCTTGGATGCCTTCATAGCAAGCTGCTTGCTGAGGGGGGACTTGGCAGGAGGAGAGGCCAGGGGTGCCAACGGAAGACCCAAGAACAGGAGGATTAGGGCTGCTCTGTGCAAAACCACTGCACATAGCAGGTAATTATAACATGTTTGTTATTTTTAGAGAAAAAAAAAACATTCCCCTCTGGGTGATCTATGTACATTTCAGGGACTGTAACAAACAAGCAATATCCATTAATAATATTGCATATCCAATCACAAGATCTCCCACCAATAGGCATAAATTAATAAAAAATTGGAAAGCCAATGAAATTGCAATTTATTTCTTTGTAGTCCAAAGTAATCAGTGTATTTGCCTAGGAAAAATATGCCTTTTTGCAATAGACGCTCACAACATAGTCAGGAAAAGCAACAAAGCCATTGCTGATATCAGTGATATTAAAGTTTTTTTTTTGTTTAAAAATAACAAACATGTTATAATTACCTGCTATGTGCAGTGGTTTTGCACAGAGCAGCCCTAATCCTCCTGTTCTTGGGTCTTCCGTTGGCACCCCTGGCCTCTCCTCCTGCCAAGTCCCCCCTCAGCAAGCAGCTTGCTATGAAGGCATCCAAGCCGGACCCCTGCTCTGCGTGCTTTCTCAGGGATCAGGGTCAAACAACTTTATAGTTTCCTTAGATAGATATGCATATGAGGTGGACATTTGGCCTTTTAATAATATGAGTGTTTATTGGTACTAGTTTTATTGTTAGCTTTTTCATTGCGGATACAGTGAGTTGAATTAACATTTTTTCTTGAAATGAGAAGGTTTAGCCAAATCAGGTTTTTAATTCTCAGCTATTGTGTTATGTTCTTCACCGATAGCTCCCATGTCATTCACATATTGCCTTGAGCACAGCTCAAAGGGATATTTTGCAAAACTATTAAGGGCACTAAGAATATGTATGCATCATACATACTAGGGGGAGTACAACTAGGGGAATCCATAGTGGAGAAGGATCTGGGGGTTTTGGTAGATCATATGCTTAATAATAGCATGCAATGCCAAGCTGCAGTCCCTGGCAAGTGGAGGATAGTAACCGTAGAACAGCCGCCGCTGGATCCGCAGAGTGTGGATTACATCCAGAGGAGAGCCAGGATAGTGACCGGCCGTGTCAACACCAGCTGTCAATGCAGAGTCCAGAGTGTCAGATCACAGGGTCAGAGGGTTACTACGTCACAAACATGCATTGACAGCTGGCGTTGACACGGCCGGTCATGATCCTGGCTCTCCCCTGGATGTAATCACCACTCTGCGGATCCAGCAGCGGCTGTTTTACGGTCACTATCCTCCATTTGCCAGGGACAGTAGTCCCTCCACAGACGTGCTTGGTTTTATCCTCTCCCATGTGAGTTGTCAATTGTTATGGTTTTTATTTAATAAATTAGTTAACTTCTGCACCCAGAGGCGCCTTCTTTCTATTTAACCTTAGTATGCTGGTGCTTAGATTGCTATCCAGGGAGCTGGAAAATAGGATTTTTTGACTTACCATAAAATCCTTTTCTCTGAGTTCATTGACAGACGCAGCCTCTTATTCTTGACATGTGGAGTTTATGCAACTTTCACTAGGAGTGGACTAGGCATAACGTTGTTCA
Organism: Glandirana rugosa; assembly: GCA_018402905.1. Lineage (NCBI taxonomy): Eukaryota > Metazoa > Chordata > Amphibia > Anura > Ranidae > Glandirana > Glandirana rugosa. Next base: position 159,271 of record BLSH010262210.1, read on the forward strand.
GCTAAAAGCAGACACAGCCCATCCCAGGGGGCAGTCCTCACATGACATAACCCCTCCTGCCCTGCTCAGCAACTCAGTTCATAACAATCAGTACAAACTCAACAAAAGAGGGGTGGGTGCTGCGCCCGTCAATGAACTCAGAGAAAAGGATTGCACGTTAAGTCAAAAAATCCTATTTTCTCATTCATTCATTGACGGACGCAGCCTCTTATTCTATAATTATAGCAGTGTCACAACGTGTGGTGGGCAACAACAACAACAGTACCCAACAGAAGAGTCCTCCGGGAGGTGCCAGACTCGCCTCACACCACCACCTGCAAAACTTTGCGGCCAAAAGCAGCATCTGAGAACCCTGAAACATCAACTCTGTAAAATTTTAAAAAAGTGTGCACTGAGGTCCAAGTGGCCACCTTGCACACCTGAGAAACCGACGCATGATGTCGGAAAGCCCAGGAAGTAATAATCACCCTGGTAGAGTGAGCCGTGACCAGAAAGGGGGGCTCCTGGCCCCAAACAGCATACGCACAGGTCACTGTCTGTCGCATCCAATGGGAAATAGTGGCTGACGAGGCTGCCATCCCCATCCATCGTGACAAACAACGCATCCGACCTCCGAAAAGAGGCCATGGCTGCCAGATACACCCGCAGAGCCCTAACCACATCCAGGGAGTGCAAAGCAACCTCCTTAGGGTGAGACGGGCACGGACACCACGAAGGGAGGACAAGGTCCTCATTGATGTGAAAAGAAGAGGCCACCTTTGGTAAGAAGGAAGGAGAAGGGCGCAAAACCGCCTTGTCCCTATGTAGGACCAAGTACAGGGACCTACAGGACAGAGCCGCCAGCTCAGACACCTGCCTAGCGGATGTAATCGCCACCAGGAAGGCCACTTTCTGTGAAAGCAGCTGCAGGGAAACTTCCCTGATATTTACGAAAGGTGGCTTCTGAAGCACTGAAAGGACCAGATTAAGGTCCCAAGGCACCCGTACCAGGGGAGCTACATGATGAACCCCCTGGACAAAGGTACGAATCAATGAATGCGTCGCCAAAGGACGCTGAAAAAGAATCGCCAGGGCAGAAATCTGTCCGTTAAGCGTGCTCAATGCCAACTTGTGATCTAGGCCTTGCTGAAGGAAGGTCAGCACCCGAGCCACTGAGAAAGAACGGGGGTTCCATCCCCCCACCTCGCACCAGGCAATGTAAGCCTTCCAGGTGCGGTAATAGATCTTACACGAAGTGGCCTTACGCGCTTTGAGCATAGTGGGAATTACAGACTCAGAGAGTCACCTATCTTTTAATACCTGGGACTCAATAGCCAGGCCATTAAAGCCAGCGAGGGTAAAGCAGGGTGCAAGATGGGTCCCTGTGAAAGTAGGTCCTTGTGAAGCTGGAGCCGCCAGGGAACATCAACCAACATCCGCACCACGTCGGCGTACCAAGGACGCCAAGGCCAATCTGGCGCTACCAGAATGGTTGGGATCCCTTCTGCCTCTATCCTGTGCACTAGGCACGGGAGCAGCGGAAGCGGATGGAAGGCATAGAGCAGTCAGTACTGAGACCACGGAGCCACGAGGGCATCCGCCGCATCTGCAAACAGATCCCTTGTTCTGCTCACAAAGGCCTGCACCTTCCGATTGAGTCGGGACACCAGTAGGTCCACGTCTGGCGTGCCCCAGTTTTGACAAATCTGGCGGGACACCTCTGGGTGCAGGGACCACTCTCCCTGATCCAGCCTCTGGCGCATGAGGTAGTCCGCCTGCCAATTTTCAACACCTGGAATGTGAACGGCAGAGATTGCCGGCATGTGAAGCTCTGCCCACCTAAGAATGTGGGCTACTTCTGATGCCGCTGCCACGCTCTTCGTTCCGCCTTGATGATTCACGTAAGCCACAGCCGTGGCATTGTCTGACTGGACCCAAGCAGGAAGACCGTGCAACCTCCCCGACCAGTGGGAGAGGCAAAGTCTGATCGCTCGAAGTTCTAGCACATTGATCGGGAGATGGGACTCCTCCAGGGACCAGCGACCCTGGGTTAACAACAGCCCCAGGACCCCCCCAGCCGGATAGGCTGACATCCGTCGTGACCACCGACCATTCCGCGGCCAGAAACAAATTCCCCAGCCCCAAGGCCAGGGCCCGCAGCCACCAGGTGAGGGAACATCGGGTCCGATGATCCAACCTGATCACCTGATCCAGGGATAACGGAGACTTGTCCCACCGCAGCAGAATTGCCCGCTGCAGGGACCGGGTGTGACTCTGGGCATACGGCACCACCTCGAAGGTGGAGACTATCAGCCCCAACACCCTCATGCAAAATCCGCCCATTCCGTAAGCGCCTGTGCCACCAGCGCCAAAGCCAGCGCCGGCCTCATGGCCGACCCTGCGACCAGGAACATTGCTTTGGACATCGCCTCGGTCCTCCTATCAGCCAGGTCCTTAAAGGATGGAGAGCCCTCCATCGGCATAGTGGTTGCCTTGCTCAGATGGGCCACCGGCGGGTCCACCGTCTGAGACGTCCACTTCTGCAATAGGGTATCCTCAAAAGGATAACGCACAGAAAAACGTTTAGGCATGGCGAATGAACCCTGAGGTCGTTACCACTCCTTGTAAACAAACTGATAAAAGTACGACAAAGAAGGGAATACCTTAGGTGTCCGGGCCAGCCTATGCGACCCAAAGGCATACGGCGCCCCCTGTGTCACAGCCGGGCCCAGCTTCAGCGTCTCATGGACCGCTGAGACCAAGGAGCCCACCAGAGCCCGCTCACGAGCCGTGATCCTCATCCTCATCATCCTCAGGCTCATCATCAGAGGGGTCCCCGAGCTCACCCTCCGACAACTCCAGGGGGGTCCCCAACACAGCGGAGCCCCCCTCAGGCTCCTAGTCCTCACCGGAGGATGGGGGAGGGGTGGCCTCAAAAGGCACGTCCGTCAGGCCCTTCTTTGACGCCTGGTCTCCTGACCAAAATCTAAGCCACAGCAGACATCTAATGATGACTGCCAACATGGACAGTTTCGACAGCATGGGTGCCATGTCGAGGGCCGCATCACAAAGGTACTTAAGGACCTGAATCAGCTGGTCCACCATCTGCACAGGTTTCGGAGGGGCCTGGAGAGTCACCAAAGCCTGGTGCACAATGGCCGCCCATTCCGTAAGCGCCTGTGCCACCAGCGCCGAAGCCAGCGCCGGCCTCATGGCCGACCCTGCGACCAGGAACATTGCCTTGGACATCGCCTCAGTCCTCCTATCAGCCGGGTCCTTAAAAGATGGAGAACCCTCCATCGGCATAGTGGCTGCCTTGCTCAGACGGGCCACCGGCGGGTCCACCGTCGGAGACGTCCACTTCTGCAATAGGGTATCCTCAAAAGGATAACGCACAGAAAAACGTTTAGGCATGGTGAATGAACCCTGAGTTCGTTGCCACTCCTACATGGACCGCTGAGACCAAGGAGCCCACCAGAGCCTGCTCACAAGCCGTGATCCTCATCCTCATCATCCTCAGGCTCATCCTCATCATTAGAGGGGTCCCTGAGCTCACCCTCCGACAACTCCAGGGGGTCCCCAACACAGCGGAGCCCCCCTCAGGCTCCTAGTCCTCACTGGAGGATGGGGGAGGGGGTGGCCGTTTCCTCGCCACCCCACGGTCACGTATCAGCTCAAGAATTCTTCCAGGATGGCCGTCAATTTGTCCAGCGGAACCACAGGTCCCATCACTCCCTGATCCCCACTGGAGACTTCTGGCTGGGAAGCACCTGCTTCAGCCACCATTGCACCGCAACCCGGAAGACACCCACAGGCCAGACCGGACCGTGCACTCCACACCACCCCTCAAGCTGCCGCACTAGGGCCCCAGAGGCTCTCAGGAGGACTCACCACGCTAACCCCGGGGTGCTGCTGCTAGCGCTGCTGTAGCTGCCTGTAACCACCCTGCTGCTGCTCCGCGTCCCCCACATGTAGGAAGCTCTTCCAGCACGGCAGGGGCCCAGACATCCAGGACGGCCCATTCAGCCAGCGAATCTGAGGCCAGCACGCAGCGGACCATGCCAAGATGGCCGCCGTGTGCACTAGAGGCCAAACAAGCGGCCGGCTAACGCAAAATGGCTGCCGCAATACCACACGCGGCCGGCTACAGGAAAATGCCACCCGTGATCCATATGCGGCCGGCTACAGGAAAATGGCGGCCAGGTAACATACCGACCACCCGCAGCCCACCCAGGGGGAAGCGCAGCCAGGCAGGAGGAGAGCTACTGCCTGGGGGTAATAGTAAGAGGTAGGAAGGATCAAGCCCACCTATGCCCTAAGAAGGGGAACACCACCCGCTTGCCCCCCCACACCCCGCAGGGGGGGAAGCATACTCACCACTCTGGACAGGCGTAGCGGGTAGCCACCCGAGGCAGACCTGCCACCCCACCAGTTCGGGGGGAGCTGCCGGCCACGCAACACCCATGACACGAGCCACGGGACCAGGTCCTAGGTGTGCTGGTGGGACGTTTAACCCACCAGCCGCCCCACACAGAACGAGACCCGATGCAGTTGACCCCGCATACAGCTAAGGGTTGGCTCGCATCCGTCAGCCACGCTGGGGAGACTCCCTGGATCTAGGGTATCCAGCCTGTCTCCCAGCCGGCTACTTGATTGCATTCTTCATCAGAAGTCTTGAGAGAAAAGGGAAAAAATGGGGAAACGCAGATCCCAGCAGGGAGCCAGGTCCTACTCCTTGCACTAAGCAGAAAAAACTGAGTTGCTGAGCAAGGAGGGGTTATGCCAAATGAGGACTGCCCCCTGGGAGGGGCTGTGTCTGCTTTTAGCTGAACTACGTTCTGCCTAGTCCACTCCTAGGGAAAGGTGCATAAACCTCACATGTCAAGAATCAGAGGCTGCATCCGTCAATAAACGAATGAGAAATATCTCTGCAAGTTGAGGCTGAGAGTGTGTACGTCACTCGAGGTATGCACCAAAATGCATTGCCATAGGAACAATTTGCTGACCTGAAAGTGAAAGGTGTTTTTTATCTCCCTCTGAGCAGTGGTGATGTTGAGAATGTACAGATTTTCAGTGAGACCTTGCTCCTCTGCCAATCCCAGCTCTTCTGAACCTTCCAACTGTGAGCCCAACTGCTGGACACAGCTTTTCACATGCAGAAGGCTTCCTCTGGACCACCAACAGGTGCTGCAACCCCCTACACTTAAAAGCACATTTGAATTCATTTTGTATAATAAATGTCAGGTCAGTGAGTTCTTTTCCTTTTATAAACAATTTAATTCCCTGTTTTGAGCAAGGATAAAGTCAGTACCACATTCAAAACACAATTTGGTGCAAGTTTGGGCAGTATGCTTTGGTAGAGTGAGAGGGAAACAGAATCAAATTTCAAAACACTTTCTCTACCTTACAAACAGGGCTGGACTTGGACAAAAATTTGGCCCTGGACTTCATCCAAATCGGCCCACTTTAATTTTGCAAACAAGCAAAAAAAGGTGGCCAATAGCCCCAAGTTCCTGACCAACCCCAGGCCTTGGGGGGGCTAATAATAGTCATTGGTAATATGGAGACCTGGAGATTTTTAGGGGCCCACTCAGGGCTATAGCCCGGGAAAGCCACCTTCCTGAATCCGCTGCCCACAGGCCATGACCAGCTGAGCCCACAGGCCATGGCAAGCACAGGACAGAAAGAGTGTTGAGGGCTATTTCCTATTTTGAGGTTACTGGGTGGTGGGCAGGACACTGGGGCAGGGTAAATGGAGTGTATGGGGGGAGGGGGGAATGGGATGTGGAGGTCTGCTGGGGGTGTCAGAATCTGGGTCTCTCTCTCACCTCAGCAGGTCCTTGCATGGCCTCTTGGGGGGTGATGACAACTTCCAAGTTGCCTCTGCCTGCCTCCTGTCCAAAGACTCTGGCAGTGTAGTGGAGGGGTAAGCTGCTCATCTCACTGACTCAAAGTAAGCTAGCTGCTCTCTCATTCACTGTCCTCGTAACTAGTTGCAGCCACTCAAGCCAGTGCCCAGCCCACAGCCTGAGCCAGTCATGTGACATTCGTAATGCGTCCCCTGGTGCACACTCTGCCTCTGCCTGCCTCTGAGATTCCTGGGAGTTGTAGTTTGCTGCACTGCTCAGGTCCACCCACTGCCACCAGGAACTTGAGCGTGGTCTGGACTACAACACTCAGAATTCAGCACAGCAGCCAGCTAGCCAGTTGGCGGCCGCCATGGCTGACCTCTATCCTGCACAGGGGAAAAGAAAAAAATAGCAGACAGGCAGTGGCAGCTTTGAAGATAAGGTAGGCGGCCTGTGGGGAAATTTCCCCCTGCCCCCCGATCCAACCCACCCCTGGGCAGTACAGCGCTGCTTACATTAATGGCTGTGTGAGCCACGCAGCCATTACTTTGACAGGCTGTCACTGAAACCGGCCAAGGGCGTACCTACAGCATTTGGCATCTTATATCTGGCATCCCCACAGGAGGGCAGGCAGCGCACCGCACATCAACATCAAGTAACGTTACAGTAGTATACTGGCAGGTTAGGTGTTATAGTGCCAGGTTAGCGTTGTATATAGTGCCAGGTTAGGTGATATAGAGCCAGGTTAGGGTGGTATATAGTGCCAGGTTAGGGTGATATAGTGCCAAGTTAGGGTGATATAGTGCCAGGTAAGGGTGTGTCTCCAGCTTCAGGAGCGACACTTCTCTACATCGGACAGCTGACGTGTTTCGGGAGACAAGCCCCCTTCCTCAGAGTTAGTCCACTGCTGTGAAGGCACCACTATATATACTGATGTAAAGCAGGGCTTCTCCCCCAAAGAGTGATGGCCCACCCCGGCAGGACCCACCCCCGGGGGGTTCACAGGTGACGTGTCTCCATCCGGAGTGACAATCATAAGCCGCAGGTGTAGCTCTGTAAACAACATGCCTGATGTTAATGACAGCAACAAATCACACAACCACTCCACTGATCAGGCATACCCCCCAGATTGCCATTCACACCATGGTGCCTACTCTAGTGACCCCAAAGTGTAGGTGCTTTTGTAGAGGTCTTTTTGCTAGGAGAAGCAACATTTAGTCAGGCCTGATGTTTCGATATGGACAGGGGAGTGGCTTAGAGTAGGCTGGAGATTGCAGAGAGGGACACCCCATGGATACTCCTCCCCTTGGTTCCAGAAAGTGCTGGAAGAGAGGATGGATGAGGAGGTGTCACTTGCTGTGTATGTTAAGGAGCCCTGACCAATCCCCAATCTGGATTGGCAGGGGGAAGGCCTCCTTAAATACAGTGATCTGCCAGCAGGTGGAAGGAGAGTTTGAGTGGAAGTGATGAAGATGTATCAGAGGTGCTGTGGAGGCCTCATCCGGGAGGGAGCCCCCAGTCTTGTGGGATGACCTTGAGGCCTGGAGACTTGGGTGCAGCCAGGAGTGGAGTTGATGCCTGGAGCAGCACAAGGGAGTAGGAGAACAGCAGAGGTATTACTGAGGAAACTTTAAAGTATCCACCGGAGTCAGTGAGTGACAGACCCTGGGAGCTGGAGAAGAAAGGCTGGAGCAGGCTGGGAGAGGAATAGTGGAAAGTCTGTGTAGGTCTCAGGAGCCAGTCAGGGGAAGGAGTGTCACTGAGAGGAAAGCAGGCCAGTGTGGCCTGGAAGAGGAATGAGCTGAAAGTTGTAGTCCATCAAAAGCCCAGCTAGCACCAATGTACAAAGCTACACTTGGGTGGTCCGGAGGCCCTGCTGATCGAATGCCGGCCTCACCATGTGCTAGCTGAGGTGCAGAGAAAGGAATTGAGTGAGCCTGATAAATTTCCTTCAGGTCAGGAAACTAAGTGAAGTGTTGGGGAGAAGTCAAGGAGCAATAGTCTGCAAGAGAAGTGCTGGAGAGAAGAAAAGGAGCAATAGTCTGCAATAGAAGTGCTGGAGGAAGTAGAGTGTATATACGGTCGTGTATATAGGAGGTCCTGTAACCAATTCTTTGGGCATCCCACAGTCACCCCTTTTCCCCATCCAAGTTAATCCCCTAAATAAAGCAAACAAAAACAATAGCCGGCCTGTTCAGTGACTTCGGATGTGTGAGATATGGTAGGATTGAGGGCAGCTATAAGATGAACCACAACTACCAGCCACTCCCAAGGGAGCACATTGTTAAGCTAACTTGAATTCTCCCAAGCGCCCTGGGTCCACCAGGTGGAAGAACAATGGCTGTGGCATGCATGAGATGTTTAATCAACCTGTAAATAGAGAACCTGTAGCTCAGTCATATATCCAATATTTGGAATGGATGCCACCACTCTCCTCACTGTGGATGCACTTCCGGATTGTCATGCCAGGTTTCAGGGGCAGAGCCAGAGGTCAGAGCTGATTCTCTAGTGACCAGGGACGCCAGCACACTTCCAGGCCTGTGATGGGGGCGGATAAGTTATGGATATCAATCCAATGATCCTGGCCTTTCCTACCTGAAGGATGTGTTCAGGCCCGCCCATCTCGTGGTGGAGATCGATCATAGTGGCTAATGGGCCCTAGCAAACACTGCAGTGCTACCCGAACCCTGGCAGTGCGGATGGCTACATGAGAAACATTCCCCATGTGTACCCCATAGGGAACAGCCCACCAAAAGCAGTCTCACCCTAGGGGAGAAACCCTGCAAACCCAGTCAACCATAGCTGCGCTTATGGCATAACTCCGGGTATCTGCATGTATGTAGAAGTGATGTGGAGGATACATACCAACCCATCGATAACCCACATACGGTCTTACATCAGCACATGGATGCCAATACATCATATAATCTTACATAAACACTATACTTCTATATGTGATCTTATTTACACGGCTGTCCCTGAGGAAAAAATGGTGTCCCTCATGGGTGCAGTGTCACCTCAATTACAATTATATCGGTCTGGCATCGTGCACATATGAAACTGTATACAGACATGCAATCATATACAGTTGTGCTCATAAGCACCCTGGCAGAATTTATGATTTCTTGGCCATTTTGCAGAGAATATGAATGATAACACAAAAACATTTCTTTCACTCAGGGTTAGTGTTTGGCTGAAGTCATTTATCATCAATCAACTGTGTTTACTCTTTTTAAATCATAATGACAACAGAAACTACCCAAATGACCCTGATCAAAAGTTTACATACCCTGGTGATTTTGGCCTGATAACACTCCTACCAATGAAAATTATTGGTAAATTATTGGTAAGTTTGGGGAAACACAGTTGAATACACGTACAATAGTCCGGTTTTAGTGGTCCCATACATTTGAAAACTAGTCCCAGTAAACCCATCAAAGACAACAGTAATACTAAATTTTTCTCATTTGTGTCAACTAACTACTATTTACTGAAGTCGGTTTGTGATTGGGACTCACTTTCTTTACAAAAACACAATAGTAAGTATAAGAGACGTTTTACCGGTTCTTTAGTATTTAAGACGGTCCCACGAATACTCGTGTTGACATATACTAACGTACAG
>BLSH010262210.1:182316-205089 GCA_018402905.1 Glandirana rugosa
TTAATTTATTTTCCCTATCCCCATTTATTTGTAGGGCACTTGCCCTAGTTTGAAGATGATTTTAGAACAGTTATATGGCTTCTACCGTTAATTAATACTTTTCAGACACAGTTTGAAGATGATCCACATTCACCTCCATTTTTGCTTTTTTTATGTTTTTATTTTTTTTAAAATATTTAAAGTTATTTCCCTGTCCCCATTTTTTGTAGGGCACTTGCCCTACCCTTACCCCCATTTTACTTCCTTTTGCAGCCCTCTAGGGCTTTCCAGGACTTTGTTATAGCCATTTTTGTGCCTAAAAGTTCGGGTCCCCATTGATTTCAATGGGGTTCGGTGTCCGTGCGATCGTTCGGGTTCCGTCCGGACCCGGACCTGGACTTTGTCCCGAAGTTCGGACGGACCAGCAGAACCCGAACTTCCAGAGGTTCGCTCAACTCTATATATGATGTATTGGCATCCATGTGCTGATGTAAGACCATATGTGGGCTTATTTCCATAACGTATATGCCCCATCACAGGGTTGGAAGCATGCTGGCGTCCCTGATCACTAGAGAATCAGCTCTGATGTCCAGCTCCACGCCCTGAAACCCGGTGCGATGATCCAGAAGTGTATCCAGCAGCCAGACACAGTGAGGAGAGTGGTGGCGTGCGTTCCAAATACCGGATGTGTGACCTAGCTACAGGTTCTCTATTTATATGTAGATTAAACATCTCATGCATGCCACAGCTATTGTTCTACCACCTGGTGGAGAATTCAAGGTAGGCACCTTGGTGTGGATGGCAATCTGGGGGATATGCCCGATCAGTGGATTGGTTGTGTGATTTGTTACTGCCATTAACATCAGGCATGTTGTTTACAGAGCTACACCTGTGGCTTATGATTGTCGCTGCGGGTGGAGACATGTTGTCTGTGAACCCCCCTAGGGATGGGTCCTGCCAGGGTGGGCCATCCCTCTTTGGGGGAGAAGCTCTGCTTTGCATCAGTATATATAGTGGTGCCGCCACAGCAGTGGATTAGCTCTGAGGAAGGGGGCTTGTCTCCCGAAACACATCAGCTGTCCGATATAGAGAAGTGTCGCTCCTGAAGCTGGAGACATACCATTTGTGATGTGCGCTTTGTTTCATTTTCATTTGTGAGTATGTCTTTGCCTTGTTTTTAATAAACATTTTAAAGATGTCTAAGGTAATGCACTAGGCATTTGCGCCCTTCTTTTCTTTGTTTTTAGGGTGATATAGTGCCATGTTAGGTGATATAGAACCAGGTTAGGGTGATATAGTGCCAGGTTAGGGTGATATAGAGCCAGGTTAGGGTGGTATATAGTGCCAGGTTAGGTGATATCTAACCCAGCTCAGAGGACGTTTGATTATCGAATGAAACGTGTCAGCAAAGACACTAATTAATAGTCCGTGACCAATACCACCACTCTCCTGGTAATAATTATTGGAATTTGAATCCCATCAATTCCCAACTACAAGCGTTTCTATGAAGATACTGATTATGTCTAACCAGCCATCCAGGATCTGGAGCTGAGGGGCCGGGAGCGGAGACGGGAATATATTCCAACACCGGCAAGCAATTAAGCACACACAAATCACTGACTCTTGGCAAGTATGGGAAGAATATTGCTATTTACATAGCGGCATCGGACCCCCTTACCTCCATCTGACCATCCCCACAAGATTGGGCCAGAGGAGAAGTCTGGGATCCAACATCGGCAGCACAGACTAGGAGTGCATACAAACACTATAAGGTTACACGGCTTCATGCTTTGACCTAGGATCGGTGGAACTAACCTTCCCCACATCAAGTCCCTTGATTCCAGGAAAGGATCGGAAGGGATACAGATGCTCACCTTTCCAGGTAAGGACCCCCTTACCTCCACCTGACAACCAGTCTGGGATGGATCAGAGGAGAAGTGTGGGGTCCTATGTCTGAAGCAGTTACTACTATTGGCTACACAGCAATACAGCCTTGATCACAGGTCCATTGAAGTTCTGAATAAGGACGGTAAGATCTTTAATTCTCTTGACCTACAATCCGGAGTTGTGCAGCATATCTATTATTTAACCTCTTCTCATACACTCTATTCCCTCATTATCTCCAAAATAAGACTGCTCAGTTAATGAACTAACAATCACATCATATTGCTATCCCCATAGACCAGGGATAAGTAATTAGCGGACCTCCAGATGTTGCAAAACTACAAGTCCCATCATGCATCTGTCCCTGGGTGTCATGCTTCTGGCTGTCAGAGTCTTGCTATGCTCATGGGACTTGTAGTTCTGCCACAGCTGGAGGTCCGCTAATTGCATATCCCTGCCATAAACAATCAATTTACATACAATCTGATTGCAATCTGATTGTGGAGATTCTTCCAATTTTTACCTTCATTCTATTTTGCACAATATCTCCAACATCCTCCCCATGAATTTTTACTCTATATTCAGTTTCTGCTGTTACTAGGAGGTCTTTTGAGCTATATGGACATTTGGGAAGTGCAATAATTGTATGAATGACATATGAGTGGTGAAACTGTGGGTAGTTTATCAACGTTGCTAATTTTAATGGGGAATGTGGTGGAGGTTTTTGTTTAATTAACATTGGAGCTATATCCTTCTTATGGCTCTTCCATTGTTGTGTTTTCATATGGTTTTTGTTCAAATATTTACCAGTATACTGCCTCTTTGACGTTGCCTTAGAGTGGACTGCTTTCCTCCCCTTTTTTTCTGTTAGTTGATATAGTGCCAGATTAGGTGATATAGTGCCAGGTTAGATGATATAGTGTAAGGTTAGGATAATATATAGTGCCAGGTTGGGTGATATAGAGCCAGGTTAGGGTGATATAGAGCCAGGTTGTAATAAATCTATTTATTTTTTTATGATATAAACCAAAGAGAGAATATTGACATTAACAGTACATAGACAATACCACCAATAGACACTATAATACACATCCTTACTCCTCGAACCTCATGTCGGATTCCCATTGTATCTCTCACTTTTGTTCCCTTTTAATCATTATATATTTGCTGGTCTTCTGTCAACCTTAAATATAGCTATTAAACTATCTCCACTCCCACCCAAAAAGGGGAAACACCTTTATATTAGGTGATATTGTGGGACTCTTAGTATAGAGTTGTAGCCATGTTATGCTTGGCCAACCATTTTCCCCAGATATTATCAAATGTATAGAAACATCCCCTATTCATATATGTATCCCTATACAGTTATATAGTTCTATTAACCAGATGCTTCCAGAACAAGAGGGTAGAGGCCAACGATTTCTTCCAATGTAAAGCAATAGCTTTCCTAGCATAAAATAGTGTTATATTAACAAAAATCTGATCTGCCTTTGTATAGAGGCCACTCTTCACCAGACCCAGCAAACATACCGACATTGAGACCTGTAAAAGAGTTGAGATAATGGAGTTTAACAGTGCAATCACCTCTGTCCAAAAAACAGCCACATATCTATAAGTCTAGAAGATATGTGGGAAGTCCCCCAATGCAACACCACATTGCCAGCACTCATCTGGAGACTGAGGATCCATCGCATGTAGGCAGTGCAGTGTAAGATAAGCTCTATGCACCAATTTAAATTGGCCCAATCGGTCTCTCAGGGATACCAAACAACTAAATGGGAATTCCCACACATCTTCCCAATCCCGATCATCCAGTTCTGGTATATGCCACTGCCATTTGGACCTGAGACCATCTAAACCCAAAGGAAAGGATGAAATAAGATGAGTAGATAGTCTGGAGGTGGGTTTCTCAGAAGAAGTCGTCCAAAGCACCACCTCCAGAGTAGTTCAATCAATGGGTCCTCCTGTAGGAACTGTGCATGAAAAGCATGGGAAAGTTTAAAATATCTCAGGAAATGAGAGCCGGGTATTTCAAATGTTGCTTTAAGCTGAGAGAAAGTAATAAGTCTCTTTTCTATAATCACATAGGAAACCAACCTAACCCCATGCTTAGTCCATGCTGCGGGATCTGGTAATTTATGAAACTGCTGGAGAGTAGGGTTTAACCATAGAGGTGCGTTAGGAGAAAATGCCTTCTTGGGATAATGTTCACATCTAAGGCCAGCCTCCCAGGCACGTATTGTATTCACCATTGGAGCGGTCAACTGATGTAGTACCGGACGACCTCTAAATATTAGGAGTTTGAGGGCCTCAGTGGATTCCACCACTGTGGCCTCCAACCTGATAGAAGGATTAGAGAGGTCCGGGTAAAACCACCATGATACCACAACAAGTTGTGTCGCTAAAAAGGCCAACCCACCTCTATTACAAGAGCACATGAGAATTGCCAGCTTGTACCTAGGAGTTTTTCCCGCCCATATAAAGAAGGAGAACATCTGATTAAGTTTCATGAAAAAAGATCTTGGGATCCATTGTGGAGAGTGTCTAAACAGGTATAGATACTTTGGAATTATTTTCATTTTTAAAAGATTCATTCAACCTTAATTTGATTTGTGTATCCTCCAAAACCGGATTCACATTCAGAGACATAAAGTCTGATGTCCGTCTGGAGATCATTACCCCCAGATATTTAAACTCATCCACCCATTGAAATGTCAAATCCATATTCTCACCCTCACCATTCTCATTCCCATATAGACCACATGTTTATGCTGCGAAAGCACCTCCCACTTGTAGTGTCCTCCTCTATCCTTGCAGTCCCATGGTCAGACCACGACCCTGTGCTGGTTGTTTGTCGCTCTGTTTTGGACAAACCCCAGCACTCATCCTGGGTGCTGAACGATTCACTTTTGTCCTTTAAAGAGATCCAAGCGGACCTTTTGAAGGCCACTGTAGAATACTTTAGAGAAAACACTCTTCTCCTGTGACCTTATGGGCAGCTTATAAGGCGGTCCTTAGGGGCCGCATTATACAGCTAGCCTCCAAACGCAAGAGGGAGCGGACCAGACGCCTGAGAGAGTTGGAAACCCATCTAGAACAGACTGCTGCTACATTTAAGCAATCCCCTACACTTGCTCATCGTAGACTGTTGGACCAGGCCCGCTCAGAGTTGGATCTCTGTCTCACGGACGGGGCTGAGCGAGTTTTACACTGGTCCCGTACAAGTGGTACTTTAAAGCTAACAAGCCGAATAGGATGTTGGCCAATAGATTGCGCACATTTGCCCTAAATTTTCTCCTATTACGCTACGCAACTGTCATAATGTGCTTACAGGCAATCCGGTAAAAATTTTGGAGGAATTTAGCTATCGCTTGGCGAAATTATATGCTGCCCCGACTCCAGCGCCACGTAACAGCGTAAAAGATTTTCTTAATGGCTTCCCACACTGTCAGATGCTCACGTTACTCTGATGGATAGGGACATTCAGGAGTCGGAAGTTCTACGCTGTATCAAGGATCTAAATGTGAGTAAAAGGCCTGGTCCAGACGGCTTCACTGCACTTTTTTACAGGAAATTTGCTGAGGCCATTGCTCCCCATTTAACAGCAATGTACAATTCAGTCCATAAAGGCCAGTCATTCACCCCAGACCTCTTAATGGCAAACATTGTGATGCTTCCTAAGCCGGATCGTGATCATTCTTCCTGGGCCAATTTTAGGCCCATATCGTTAATTAATATAGATATGAAAATTTTGACCAAGGTCCTGGCCAACCATTTGAATTCTTTTCTCCCCCGCTTGGTCAAAAAGGACCAGGTGGGTTTTGTCCCACAGAGACAGGCAGGTGACGCTATCAGACAGATCTTACAATTGCAACATGTAGCCCATAAGCGCTCTCTGGAATCAATGCTCTTATCTCTGGATATGAATAAGGCCTTTGATACCTTATCATGGCCTTATCTCTTGGAGGTTCTTCAACATTACGGCTTTGGAGCCTCGTTCTTGAGGTGGTTGTCGGTTCTATATGACTCACCCCAGGCCAAAATAAAATATTGTGGTTTTGAATCCCACAGGTTTCGAATTGAGAGGGGCACCCGCCAAGGTTGCCCACTTTCGCCTCTCTTATTTGTACTGGCACTAGAGCCATTGGCGGAAGTGGTCAGATCACATCCGGACATAGGGGGCATTGACGTTGCAGGCACTTCACACAAGCTGACGATGTTCGCTGATAATATCTTACTCAGCTTGACATCCCCAAGAATATCCTTACCAAATCTGTTCTCCTTACTGGACACATTCGCTTCTCTCTCGGGTCTCTGTGTCAATCCCTCTAAGTCCAAAGCCTTGTCGATCAACCTGGCCCACTCACTCTTGTCAGATCTAAAAGCTACTTTCCCTTTTCAATGGCTTACCTCCTTACCCTATCTTGGCATACGCTTAGCTCAGCACTATGAGGGGTTGTATCAGGCCAACTTTCCAGCTCTTTTTAAGAAGTTAACGGACTTGCTAACCTCCTGGTCCCATATACCCCTGTCGTGGTTCGGCAGGATAACGGCGATCCGTATGTCATACCTCCCTAAATTGCTTTACGCTTTTCGGGTTTTACCAGTATCGATTCCACCTCATATACTTCGTGTGCAACAGAAGAAGATCTTACAGTTCATATGGGGCTCAACTCGACCTCGGCTTACGAGACAGATCTTGTACGCCCGTAAGGTAAACGGCGGTCTTTCAGTCCCTAACTTGCAGGCTTACTATTTGGCGGTGAACATAGCCCCTATTTCCCATCTACATGAAACATATCAACTCCCGTTATGGGCTATAATAGATATGGTGGACACGGACCCCGTGCCTCTCTCTTCTTTGCCCTGGCTTCCCCCTACATACCGACCTACAGATATAGGACCATATTTAGCTCATACGTTACGTTTGTGGGACTCGATTAAATATACGGCGGGGCTAATTTCTCCACACCTTCCTTTATTAAAGATCCTTCATTGCCCCATGTTTCCCCTGGGCCAGGAAAACACGACCAAATTTTCATGATGGACTGCACACGGGTTTAGCGATGTACATTCACTCTTTACACCCACCAGAATCCTGACCTTTGATGCCCTACGCTCCTCTCATGATATCCCCTTGCGGGAACACTTTTGTTATATGCAACTGCGGCATTTTCTCCTGCATCTTGTAAAATCTCGTCTGCTCCCATACACGCTAACCCCCTTTGAAAGCCTGTGCAGATCCAGACCCCACTCCCCGGGTTTGATATCGCTCGTGTACTCGGCTATAATATCAATAAAAAAACCCCCACTGAGCTTCTTTCATTCTCAATGGGAAAAGGAACTAGGGGGTCAGGTAGACCCGGAGGACTGGCAGGCAATGACCATAGCTGCCTCGCGGAGCTCGAAAAATGTGCTTATATTGGAAAATGCATATAAGGTATTATATAGGTGGTATTACACCCCGGCTAGGCTGGCTCGTTTTATTCCCTCTTATTCCCCCCTTTGTTTCCGGGGGTGCTCTCAGGAGGGATCAATGGCTCATATTTGGTGGCTGTGCCCGGGGGTGCGCAGATTGTGAATCAGGGTCTATGCTCTACTTCGCAACCTACTTCATGTAAATTTAAAGAAAGACCCCTATGAGGCTCTGCTACATAAACCAATTTCCGAACTGTTACGTCCAGAGAGACAGCTAGCCCAGCACCTCTTTACCGCAACCAAGTTGACTATTGCGAGAGCTTGGAAGACCCCCTTACTCAGTTTTGAAGCTGTCAAGAACCGCATGAATGACATCATGGTAAACGAGAAGTTGACGGCGGTACTTTTAGACTCACATGATAAATTTCTCCGGGTCTGGCAGCCATGGATTTCCCAAGCCTTCCCCTCGAGATTTGACAGCTCCTTGTTACACCTTTAGGGCTTTGCCGGGGCCGCGCCCCAATGACTCACTTCTTCTTCTCTTTCTCTTTTTCTCCTCTTCTCTCTCTACTCCGGTCCTTTCTTTTGCTAACTTTCTCTTTCCTTTTTTTCCTCTTCCTCTTTTTTCTATTTTATCTCACCAATGGAATATGCCTTTTTAATTCGGCTGGGTTACGTGTAGCCGGAACCTAGACAGGTCCCACGCGCCGATTTTGTTGTTATTGTTGTTATTGAGCCGAAAGGTCTCACTTTCATCGGGATCACAAGAATGTTCCCTACATATTTTACCTTTTACTTTTTTCTGGTATAATTTACCTATTCCCTGTCAATTTAATATGCAAATGTTTATTGGTTTGTATTGATACAATTTCCAAAATCTGTACAAAAACAGCTTTCCTGTTTGTGGCACATTAGTATATGTGAGGGGGGAAACTTTTCAAGATGGGTGGTGACCATGGTGGCCATTTTGAAGTCGGCCATTTTGAATCCAACTTTTGTTTTTTCAATAGGAAGAGGGTCATGTCAAGCTGGCACGTTCCCTGAGTTTTTCCAGCAAGATGGTGCACCACCACATTATGGGTGTCAGGTCCGAGCATTCCTAGATGAACAGTTTCCTGGAAAGTGGATTGGTCATCGTGGGCCAGTTGAATGGCCCCCAAGGTCTCCCGATCTGACCCCCTTAGACTTTTATCTTTGGGGTCATCTGAAGGCAATTGTCTATGCTGTGAAGATACAAGATGTGCAGCACCTGAAACTATGGATACTGGAAGCCTGTGCTAGCATTTCTCCTGCGGTGTTGCTATCAGTGTGTGAAGAGTCGGAGAAGAGTGTTGCATTGACAATCCAACACAATGGGCAGCACATTGAACACATTTTATAAGTGGTCAGAAACTTGTAAATAACTCATGAAAGAATAATGTTACATTAAAACCAAGCACACCATTGTTTTTCTTGTGAAATTCCCAATAAGTTTGATGTGTCACATGACCCTCTTCCTATTGAAAAAATAAAAGTTGGATTCAAAATGGCTGACTTCAAATGGCCGCCATGGTCACCACACATCTTGAAAAGTTTCCCCCCTCACATATACTAATGTGCCACAAACAGGAAGTTAATATCACCAACCATTCCCATTTTATTAAGGTGTATCCATATAAATGGCCCACCCTGTAGTATCTGTAAAGCACCTTGCAAAGAAGGGCATGGATCATTAAGAAACAATAAAAGATCATCTGCATAGAGAACTACCCTTTCCTTAAGCCAACCAATGTGTAACCCCTTGATATTCAATGAGGTGTGTAGTGCCTCTGCCAGGGTCTCCATGGCTATGGCGAACAGGGCAGGAGATAAAGGGCAGCCCTTCCGGGTACTCCTCAATTGAAAAAAAGATGATGATAGATCTCTCCCCAATTTTGCCCTAGCTGTGGGATGTTTGTATAAAACCTGTAACCACTTAATGAAAACTAATTGGAAGCCCATCCTACATAGTACTTCCCAAAGAAAAGGCCATTTGACAGTGTCGAAGGCCTTCTCTATATCCAGGGCGGCCACCACACCTTGAGTCCTTATTAATATGTGAAGCATTAATGTTATTATATATTCTACGCAGATTTATGTCGGTACATCTACCAGCCATAAATCCCATTTGATCCGGGTCTATAATTGTAGATAACAGAGGCTGGAGTCTTTGAGTAATACGTTTCATCAATGGCAAAGAAAAGGCCATTTGACAGTGTCGAAGGCCTTCTCTATATCCAGGGCGGCCACCACCCTTGAGTCCTTATTAATATGTGAAGCATTAATGTTATTATATATTCTACGCAGATTTATGTCGTTACATCTACCAGCCATAAATCCCATTTGATCCGGGTCTATAATTGTAGATAACAGAGGCTGGAGTCTTTGAGTAATACGTTTCATCAATATCTTGAAATTTACATTTAGGAGAGAGATGGGTCTATAGGAGGAGCATAATAATGGATCATTTGATGGTTTATAAAACAGCGTTATATGAGTGTGGCTCATTTAAGTAGGCAAAGCCCCCTCTCTAAAACAACTTGAGAATAAGGAGGCTAACAGGGGAGCAAGAAGATCTCCATGAGCCCTATAGAATTCCTTTGGGAGGGCATCTGATCCCGGCGACTTCCCTGTCGGAAAAGTATCTATGGTCTTAAGTAGAGTTGAGCGAAACCGTACTGTAAAGTCCGGTTTCGTTCCGAACTTTGGTGTGTCCGGGACCTGGACCCGAACCCGGACTTTTCAAAAAAGTTTGGGTACGGGATTCTGCTATTTTATTCCACGTGTTGAATAGCTGCCAAGGGCAGCCAATCAACAAGTGTTTCACTGGTTTGCCCTTAGAAGCCATCACAGGCATGCCTACTAATGGCATGGCTATGATTGGCCAGTGCATCCTGTGACCCAGCCTCTATATGGGGCTGGAGTCACCGTGCTGCATATCATATGCTCTCAGGCTAGTTTAGGGAGAGGATGCTGCTGGCTTTGTGAGGGACAAATTGCAGATATTATATAACATCTCATCCTGCATTACTGAACGATCTGATTGTGGACTAGGTAGAGATTACTAGTACTGCTGCTTTGAGGGACAGATTGCAGACCTCATCCTGCTGCACAGAACCATCTGACTGGACTAGGTAGAGTCTACTGCTTAGAGGGACAGATTATTGTTCTAAAATCATCTCCAAGTTCTATAGGGAAAGGTTCCAGCTGTTGCTTTAAGGGGCAGATTATTGTTCTAAAATCATCTCCAAGTTCTATAGGGAAAGGTCCCAGCTGTTGCTTTAAGGGACAGATTATTGTTCTAAAATCATCTCCAAGTTCTATAGGGAAAGGTTCCAGCTGTTGCTTTCAGGGACAGATTATTGTTCTAAAATCATCTCCAAGTTCTATAGGGAAAGATTCCAGCTGTTGCTTTAAGGGACAGATTATTGTTCTAAAATCATCTCCAAGTTCTATAGGGAAAGGTTCCAGCTGTTTCTTAGAGGGACGGATTATTGTTATAAAATCATCTCCAAGTTCTATAGGGAAAGGTTCCAGTTGTTGCTTTAAGGGACAGATTATTGTTCTAAAATCATCTCCAAGTTCTATAGGGAAAGGTTCCAGCTGTTGCTTTAAGGGACAGATTATTGTTTCTTGCACAAAATTAAAACGTGCAACTACATTGCTGGTTTAAAAAAAAAAATATTCCAAAAACTACATTTGCGGCCAACGATGCATTTCTTGCACAAAAATAAAAAAAGTCTACATTGCTGGTTTAAAAAAACTAAAAATATTCCAAAAACTACATTTGCGGCCAGCGGTGCATTTCTTGCACAAAAATAAAAAAAACAGTGTTGGCTACCTCCTCCTCCTCCACCGCCACTTCCACCGCCTCCTCAACCTCCAACTCCACATCCACCTCCATTTTTTATTTTTTTTGTGATTTTAGCTTCAAAATTATTTTAAGTTATTTCCCTATCCCCATTTCTTTGTAGGGCACTTGTCCGACTCTTACCCACAATTTCCTTCCTTTTGCAGACCTCTAGGACTTGCCAGGACTTTGTTACAGCCATTTTTGTGCCTAAAATTTCGGGTCCCCATTGATTTTAATGGGGTTCGGGGTCAAGTTCGGTCCCGAACCCGGACTTTTCCCAAAGTTCGGCCAAACCTGCAGAACCCGAACTTCCAGGTGTTCGATCAACTCTAGTCCTAAGTACCTCTTCTGCTGTTATAGGTTGCATCAATGCCTCCCTTTCTGTATCTGATAACTCATATTTCAGAGAGTAAAGCGGAGTTCCACCCAAAAGTGGAACTTCCGCTTTAAGCACTCCTCGCCCCCTTACATGCCACATTTGGCATGTAATTTTTTGGGGGGGAGTGGATACCCTATTTTCAGAGGGACTTCCTGTCCCTCTTCCTCTTTCATCTTCTGGGCCGCCTAGGCGACTCCTCCTAGGTGGCCCCTCCCTCCTGGCAATCTTCTGGGACACATCACAGGTCCCAGAAGATTGCCTGGCCACTGGCAACGCGCATGCGCAGTGCGTGCCCAGCTGTGAAGCCACGGCCGGTGCCCACACTTGCAAAGCCGGCGCCGCAGGGAGGAGGGGGGAGACGAGCGAGGCTTCGGGCGCAGCCATCGCTGGACCGGGAGACAGGTAAGTTAGTGTTTATTAAAAGTCAGCAGCTACACTTTTTATAGCTGTTGACTTTTAATAAACTAGAAAAACGAGTGGAACTCCGCTTTACGGTTATAGAATGTTGAGCCATCATTGCCAAAAAGCTTCCACTGCGTTCGCCTTGCTCAAATTTCCTCTGTTTATCCCATTCTATATTCAAGGCCTACCTTGGATAGAATCTCCCTCTCCTAGAATTTTTACTTCTAAAAACTACATTATTTCTCACCTTCTACGTACCTGGACATGATATAAAAACAATTTTAGTTTAATCTTCCCCGCGCCACCTTTAGCCTCATACCTGGGCGACCCCCGGTTTCCTGTTATCTCAGGCGACTAGGCTTGGTGCGGTAGATGGTACCTACTAGGCCTTATCTCCCTCCGTGCGCTTACAACTAATGGTATATTTGTATTCTTTGAAGAACTACAGACCAGATATAACCTTCCCTTATCTGATTTAGTTTTTTATAACAGAATTAAGAAATTTTATCAGGAATACTACTCACTTACTTTCTACCCTCCCTACTCTAAGTTTGAACAAATATGCCTCAACTCTCCTAGAGACAAGGGAACGATCTCCTTGATACACAAAACACTGACTGACTCCGTATCCCAAGATAAAACTAAACCCATGATTAAATGGGAAACAGACCTCAATCAATACTTTTCCTCTGATGAATGGCTCACCATGTTTGATAATATGCGTAAGTGCAATCACTCCATTACGATGAGAGAGTCTCCCACTAAGCTTTTAGTAAGATGGTATTTGACCCCTGTTAAGCTTAATCATTTTTACTCAATGCTATCCCCTAATTGTTTCAGAGGCTGTCAAACTCATGGCACCATGATCCACATATTTTGGGACTGTGACCTGATTAAACTCATTTGGCACCTAGCAAACATTAAAGCCTCTCATATTGCAGGCAAACAAATTATCCTAACGCAAAGTACCGGTCTTCTTTACGCAACGATCCCAGACATCTCTTTACCTTCATTGCGCCTAATCCATACCTTGTGTAGTGCAATTCACTGGATGATTGCTTTTAATTGGCGATCTTCATCTTTGACCTGGTCTCAGGTCCTCTCCAGAGTTGAGCTCATTAGACCTATTGATAGAATCCACAACACTATTAAAGACTCCACACACACTTTTAAGGAAAAATGGAAATTCTGGGAGGCTCTGTAAAAACTATTTTTTTTGTTTCTTTTCAATACTCTGTACTTTGAATTTGTTTACATTGGTCTTAATTGAACTCGGTTAACTCTTCTGAATGTATTAATATAACCAAATATCTTTACTCTAACTTGATTATGGACTCTCATACCCGGTATAATATTTCATAATTGTTGATATATGTTTTCAATATGTCATGTGAAGCTATCCACCTTCCTAATAAAAACTTTTGTAAACAAAACATTTCCTCTGTTTATTTTTATATTGTTCTAACCTCATCATTTCAGTCATGTGTAGATGTGTAGCGACCTCCTTGATGTAGCAGGGTGGTATAGTTAGATTCAGAGGGACCTCCCGCATACTGGACTGATCGCTCATCTACACATGCCTGTAGGGAATCTCTATCTGCTTGCTGAGCTCTACTGACAGCTTTTATAGCTGATATATATTGTCCTCTGGTATAGGCCTTAAATGCATCCCATGTATTTTCTGGGGTAGAGGATCCTATATTAAATTCCCAATATTCCCAGCCACCTTAGGGTGTGTAAGCCATTATGTCCCTAATCTCCACTGTGCTACATTACGATGATGGGGAAGAAGTAATGTTAGGGTCAAAGGGGCATGGTCAGACAGTCCGCTGGGTAGATATTTTGCGCCCACCACTTCAGCTAGAGTTGCAGGGTTACCAAAACCAAGTCTATACAAGAAGCAGTCTTATATAAGAGGTAGAGAAACAGGAATATGATCTAACTAAAGGATTTTTCCATCGCCAAACCTCCACTAGGCCTGTCGACTGTGCCCAGACAGAGATATCAGTGAGGGAGGATTTCTTAGGGGCAGTTGGCCTATCTAACGTAGGGTCCATTATAGCATTGCAATCCCCCATAAACAAAGTTTTAGCCAGATAGTACGGGCCAATCTTTTCCAGTAGACCATATAATATGGTGTCAGAAAAGAGAGGAGGGATATAGACATGAACAATTATATATCTCTGACCCAATAACTTGCATACAAATACAACATATTTACCTTGAATATCCAAAATGATATGCTCCACCTCACAAGGCAGAGATTTGCTAATTAGTATTTATACCCCTCTAGAAAAGGAAGAATATGTTGCGTGAAAGGCATTCTGAACCCAGGGCTTCTTAAGGGTGAGAAGCCAGATATAGAGCCAGGTTAGGGTGGTATATAGTGCCAGATTAGGTGATATAGAGCCAGGTTAGGGTGGTATATAGTGCCAGGTTACGTGATATAGATCCAGGTTAGGGTGGTATATAGTGCCAGGTTAGGTGATATAGAGCCAGGTTAGGTGATATAGTCCCAGGTTAGGTGACATAGAGCCAGGTTAGGTGATATAGAGCCAGGTTAGGTGATATATTGCCAGGTTAGGTGATATATTGCCACATTAGGGTAGTATATAGTGCCAGGTTAGGGTGATATAGAGCCAGGTTAGGGTGGTATATAGTGCCAGGTTAGGGTGATATAGAGCCAGGTTAGGGTGGTATATAGTGCCAGGTTAGGGTGGTATATCCCCATTGAAGAAATCACGTGGGTGTGACGTAAGGCTTAGGGCGTAAGGGAAGGTAGCCGGAAGTGACGTACATCTGGAAGAGAGCCCGGAGCTTGCGGATATATGCTTTTATGTACATAAATGTAAGTTGTGGTTTTATTGTTTAAATACATTATTTTATACAAAACAATATCACACTACGGGTGCATTATTTATATATTTACCAGGAGTAAAAGGCACCCAGCTGGAATACCATAGGACCCTGAAGACTGACAGAGGATACAGAGGGCTGGGGAAGCCGGGGGGGGGGGGGTGCAGAGGTTACCGGACCAAACTACACCAAACCCAAAAGATATCATTATGTGCTACATGCCCAATATAATGCAGGTGAGAGACTAGGATACATGGGAAGGAGGAAAAGTCACTGCACTTTAACATTAAAGCATCAGTCAATTTAATAATCACAGTGGTGGTGTCACACGTAAGAACTTAAAGTCATTATATGCATTTTTATGGACTATACCAGAAGCTGACTGCGTATTGCCTTAACAATCTATTGTTTACTCAATTTTTTTTTTAAAGATTTTATTGAGTTTTAAAGTTACAGAAAAAGAGATCTTGTAGGCAGAAGTCAACAGACACAATTTCAGAAAAACACATCTACTATTAATAAGGCATATCATCCAGTACATAAATACCTTATACTCGTTTATTCCTTTAAAGCTTGTAAGTTGTGCCAACTGTGGCATGGTGCTGAGCGTAACTGGATTACGGGCTGGTAAGATAGAAAAGGGAAGGGAAGGGGTAGGGGAGAAACCAACAGGGGAGGAGGGAGGGGGTGGCTGCACTTAAATCTTTGTGGGTCATATTTTTGTAGTGAGGGCCATGTCATAGAGTTGTCTAGGAGTAACTGGGATCCCAAGTCTGGGAATCTTTTTGGTGCAAGAGTTGATGCCTTAACAAGAATAACATATCGGATAAATATCAAAATCATAACAAATTGTGGTTGACTGGGGTGGCCCCCGGATGGACCTGTCTTACAAATTTGTATATGTTTTTTCCCTGATCTAGTGAACACTAATCTAGGAGTTCGTGGAAGATACGCAGGGTAGCCCTGCAGTTCGCCATGGACCTTCTGTTCCAGCAGTATCTCCTGGAAGGGGGGGATCTCACCCAAGGGTTTGTAACCTGTAGTCCATGGTGTCGTACACTTGTCGAAAACCATTGTAATAGCAATAAGCCGGTGTCTTAAGGTATTCCACCTCTTCAGGTGACATGGTGGCATTCATGAAACGGCCCTACTTGCTGAAGAAACGCTGGTTAGATTTTGAATAAGAGAGATCTTCTGTTAGCCTCTCTCTATAAAGCAAAAGCAGTAGTTCTTTTTGTATTTGGGCAAGCGAGGGCCTGGCTGGCCCCACCCAGTTTTTGAGGATGATTTGTCTGGTTATTAATAGGGTAGTTTGTATCCATAAGGCATTTCTCTGTATTGGGTCAGTGTTCGGGAGTGTTTGACCAAGATCTTTCCAATAGCCGAACAAGAGGCAGAGGGTCTTTGGATAGTTGTCCTGAAGTAACTTTCTCTAGTGTAGGACTTGGTCCCAAAGAGTGGAGACGTGGGGGCAATCCCAAAATTTATGAGCCAGTGAGGGGTATTCGACAGAACATAGATGACAGAAAGCCGCTTCTGGTTTTTCTTTGGTTTTGAGATGTGGTACAAAGGCTCGTTGGAGAATTTTTAGCTGGGTTTCTCTCCAGATTTCGCATGGGGTGATGGTTAGCACCTTGTTGTAGCCCTGGAGAATTTTGTTAGAGAGGTCATCGGAGTCCAATCGTTTTGCCCGGGAAGTGTTACAGAATGAGCCTCGAGCAAGGGGTGAGGAATTTCGTAGGGTCTTATAAATACCCGAGATTGTGTTGAGTTGACCATGTATCATTGAATCCAGAGGTTCAGGTGTTACGCTTTGTTGTGCTCTGTGTCTAGATGTCCTTAGAAAACTGAGGCATTGTGAGTAGTAGAATGCGTGAGAGGCTGGCAACCGAAAGGTCTTTGCTAGGTATTGAAATGGTTTAGGTTGCCCTGCTGTTGGATCATATATGGACGCAAAAGTGTTGAGACCCTTCTGGGCCCAGAGCTTAAAAGCGTCATACAGCAGTCCAGGTGGGAAATCCGGGTGACCTCTTATTGGGAGGTATTTGGAGAAGAAAATGGGAAGCCTAAGAAGTTTGCGTCCTTCCCTCCAAGCAATTATAGTGTCCCTCAAGAGGATACTGTTTTTAAGGTCCAGGATCAAAGAATTCCAATTGCAGTGCAGGAGGGCAGGGAGGGAAAAGGGAGAGACCATTTGGGACTCCAGGTTATAATTAGAGTATCGTGAATATTGGGTGATCCAATCAATACCAGCCCGGAGCACACAAGCTAAGTTATACAATCTAGCGTTAGGAACATTCGCACCCCCTGTGCTCCTGGGGAGTTGCATCTTTTTTAGAGATATACGAGGTTTCTTGCCTCGCCAAAGAAAATTTGTACTTATTTTGTTTAAGTAATTGATGTCTTTGTGCTTCAGTAAAAATGGTATTGTTTGAAGTGAATATAGCAGTTTAGAGAAGCTTGACATTTTGTATAGGTAGCATCTCCCCATGAGCGACAGCGGCAGGTCCATCCAACCGGCCAACTCCCCAGTTATTTTGTCTATCAGTGGAGGAAAGTTTAATTGATAGATTGAGGATGGGGTTTTCCAACCCGTATCCCAAGATATGTAATGTATGAGGTGGCTTGAGTGAAGGGCAAGGACTTGGTGTAGTGGGGCATCTGTGTCCGATTGCCTAAAAGTAGGAACTCACTTTTACTGTAATTTATCCGTAGGCTTGGGCATTGTCTGTACATATCAAAAGTGTCTTTAATAACAAAGGCATCTAATTGGGGATTCGTTGTAAAGATAAGAACATCATCCGCGAACAACGCGGTCCGAAGTTCTTGGTCCCCTATAGGGATGCCATGGAGGGGTGCCTTGAACAAAAGGTATCTCGATAGGGGTTCCAGGGTGATGTTAAAGAGAGGGGGAGATAGGGGCAGCCTTGTCTAGTCCCTTTGTATAGACGGAATTCATCACTTAGGTTGTCACCCACTACTAGTCGAGCCGAGGGGGAAGCATACATTTGGTGAACGAGATGTATTATTGGGCCAGAGAACCCAAATTTTTGGAGGACTAGTGACAGCCAGTCAAAGTTCACATTATCAAAAGCCTTTTCAGCGTCTAATGTGAGGATGGCTATGTCTTCCTCTGTTTTGTGTGTGGCGTAGTCCATGGCCATCATCACCTTGCGCATGTTGAGGGTGGCTGTTCGCCCTTTACTAAACCCTGACTGAGCCGGATGGATCAATGAGCGGAGGAGTGCAGCTAATCTGTTGGCCACTATTTTTGACAATATTTTTAAATCTAAGTTTAGGAGGGAGATGGGTCTATATGATCCTGGATTGAGTGGGTCCTTCCCCTTCTTTTCTAAGAGCTTTATAATAGCCTGGTTCCCAGATTTCAGATATGAGCCCCCTGACCATATATCATTATATACTCTCAAAAGTGATGGGCCGACAGAGTCCGCCATAAGTTTAAAGAATTCCCCGGTGTATCCGTCAGGTCCCGGGGCCTTGTCGCTAGGGAGATGTTTCAAAACCCGGGATATTTCCTCGTAGGAGATAGGGTCATTCAGGGGGGATAGTTGGTCTGGGGATACTTCGGGTAAGGCAACCGATTCTAGGAGTTGTTTGGCAAAATCAGTGTCTATGGGCTCTTGTGCATAGAGAGAGGAGTAAAAGTCCAACATGACCCTAGTAACTTCCTTGGTTTGAGTGAAAGTGTTGCCCTGAGAGTCTCTAAGGGCCGTTATTCGAGTTGGTTTATACAGGCCTGCACAAAGATTGGAAAGTAGTTTCCCTGATTTGTTCCCAAATTTATATAGGTTTGCATCTACATGTGCATGGTGTATGCATTCCAGTGAGTTGGCCCACAAATCGAAAGCCCGTTTGGATTCCTGCCAAGCCTCCCTCGTGTCCTCCGTGTCCAATGTAGTCAGCGTCTCCTGCGTGGGTTTTAATTTATGACTTGCCTCTATATAGTTTTTCATAGTCTGCTTTTTATAGGCAGTGGTGTACGAGATGATCTGTCCTCTGAGGACAGCTTTCCCTGTTTCCCAAAAGAGTGAGGGGTTATCCTGGTGTGCTATGTTGGTATGTGTGTAATCTTCACATTTTTCCTAAGGGTCTCTAGAAAGTCGTTATTTTTCGAGAGGTAGCATGGAAAACGCCGAAGACGGGGAGCGTCGTATTTAGTTGAGTCAGCTAACTCCACTGTCACCGGGGCATGGTCGGATATGGCTATTTCCTTAATTTCTGAATGCCTGATTTGTGAGAGAAGGTGTTGCGAGGTAAAGAAATAGTCCAGTCTAGTGAATACTTTATGCGGGGGGGGGAGTAAAAAGTATACTCCCTATCCACAGGATGCCTCAACCTCCAAACATCGGTGAAATCTAATGCCTCCATGGCTTCAGATAGTGGGGTGGGCTGATCAGGGATGCGGGGCGCCGGACGTGCCATTTTGGGTTTAGATCTGTCCTGTGATTCGTTCATGATCGAGTTGAAGCCCCCTCCTATGATATGTGGTGAGTTAGGATGCTTTAGGATACGGAGTGTCAGGTCGGTGAAGAACTGCTTACCCGGAGTGTTTGGGGCATATATATTTGATATTATTATTTCTCTTTCCCCCCATTTTAGATGAGCCGTGAGCATACGGCCCTGGGAATCTGAGTCTAATGATAATATTTGCCCATGGAAGTTTTTATGAAGTAGTATAAGAACTCCCGCCTTACTGGTGGTACCCTGGGATCCAAGATCCTCTCCCACCCACAACTTTTTCATCCTAAAGTAATTTTGTGAGGTTAGATGGGTTTCCTGCAATAGGGCTACGTCAGCTTTAAGGCGTTGGAGATGGCGCAATACTTTCATACGTTTATTTGGGGTGCCCAGCCCCTTAACATTCCAACTTATTATTCTCATATGATTCCCGGGCGTTTAAGGTATGTAGCTGTTTGAGTTTCTGTATAATTAGTATGAGAGCCCAGTTTGAGTGTGAAGGCGCGGCAATAGACTAGTCCCTTGGGATTTAAAGGGAAAGTCATCATGTGGTCATGACCTATTAGAGAAGGGAGATGCAGCCAGGGAAAGAAAACCAATGTAAAACATAACTTATACAACAAACTTGAAAAGAAACAATTACTCACTCGTGACTCCGCTTTTTTCCACATGGTCTATCCGCCTCAGGTTCGACCCCCTAAAGCATATTCTCTGCGGTGAGGGTTCAAAGAAGTGCCCGTGTGGAGCATGCGTTAGTAGAAACCTCCCCATTCTCATGTTGGACAATGAATGGTTGGAACATTAGAGAATGGAGGAAATATCGTGTAGCTTGATCATGACCTGTGGAGGTACCCCTGTGGAAAAGAGCCGTGAGAATGGAGAGGCAGGAGTGAGTCAACATAGTAGCAGGTTATATATATATATACGCATTGATAGATACAAGGTGCCAAAGGCACCGACAGCTCAGACAGAACATGGACATGAGTTCTTGGGGAAAAGTTGAATATTACGAAGAAGGCATAATAAACAGAACTATGATACTCCCTGAAAGGTCCTAGTAGACCAGGTTTCTGTCTGTATAAAGAGGATATATTCCTTGTAGTAGGATCTGTTTTTCCTACATGAGGGATCTAATCCCACAACTGTGGATTTGGACCTATTCCCATGTTGGGCTCGGGCTAGGTCATCTTTGAGGGGTAACATTGGTTGCATCTCCTCCCTGTTTGAAGCGTTTGGGAGAATGCTTCCTGGGGCTTCTCTGAGACAAGGAGTGAGATAGTGGTGCGTCTTTTGTCAGAGCAGCAGCATAGGACCCAGGCTTTAGGGTGCGTAGGAAATGATCAGCCTCCTCTGGGTTGTGGAATGAAAGTTGATCTCCATTCGGTGAGGTAATCCTTAGCACCGCTGGAAAGGCTAAGGTGAATTTAATTTGTTTTTGGACGAACGCAGAGCACACCGTCTGGAATGATTTGCGCTGCTTGGCCACTTCAGCTGAGTAATCAGCAAAAATCAGAATCCTCACCCCATCAATTGTAAGGGTTCTTTGCTGGCGAAATTTTTGAAGAATGATTTGCTTTTCAGCGTAGTTTAGATATTTAGCTATAATCGGGCGTGGGGATCTGCGGTCGTTCGTTGGTCGTCCCAGCCGATGCGCTCGTTCCACCAAAAGGGCCCTGGGAGGCCTAGAGCCTCGGGTATTTTAACCCCACAGAAGCTATTTAGGGCCTGGGCTAGAAGAGTTTCTGGGACACCTATGAAGCGCAAATTGCTCCTGCGGGATCTATTTTCTAAGTCCTGGAGCTTTTCTGTGATGGCTTTAAGCTGTTGGTCTTGCTCCTGGTCTGATTTTTGTGTGAACGCAAGTTCCTCCTTCACATGAGCTATCCTGTCCTCTGCCTCTGTGAGCCTGTTGGCCTGTGCCATGAGCCCTCTGTGTAGTGCTGCTATTCCCGCCTGAACTGCCTGCTCCACCAATGTGGTTATGGTCGGCTCTAGCAGGGCGGCCACAGCCTGAGCTATACGATCTGTGTCAGTCTGGGGCTGCAGGGCTGGGGAGGAAGCGTGCTGCACACTTACCTCCATCCCTGTGCCGTGCGCCAAGACAGGCTGTGTGGCCTGTTCTCCCGGTGCTGCCGAACAGATTGAAGAGCCACCCTTACTGCCGCCTCTATCCAGGAATCTTTCCATCCCCCTCTCCGGTGTGCTATGAGGGTGCCTCCGGTCTGTTGGGTCGGGTTTTATATGCTGGATTGACGGGTAGCTGCAGGAGCCGACACGATGTGCAACTATTCCATCTGGCGCCGGAACCGGAAGTCGTTTACTCAATTTTAAATGTATTCATTCATCCATTCATATAATTTGTTGCACAGGTTAATCTTGAAGAACTACTGTCACATATATGTTAAGGGCCAACATTGAACTATGCCCTTTATTTAGTTGAATGATATGCTGAAAATGCACTTTATCTAGTTGTATGATATATTGCTGTCCAGGCTTGAGACACAGATCCACATCTTTTAATATATTTATAATTTACTAAGTTTATTAATCACTACGCTAAGAATGTAACAGTTCACCCATTTATTTAGATATATAGCCACACTACACTTATTCTTTAAAATGTCACCAATGCTCTTCCAAGTTTTCTGTTCAGGGATAATGAAAAGCATAGACTCAAAAGACAAGATGCACTGGACAGACAAATAACTAACAACATATTTCTGGAGGTGACAGCTATCGACATGAATGATGAATATGACATAAACTAAGGCCTGACTGTTAGATTGTATATTTTATTTATATACACAAATTAGTGTCTTTTGTCTGCCACTTTCCTCATGAATATTTATTAAGGCCATTACTGTCAGAAACATTTTTGACATTTGTACATTATATAATAAAACAATCAGCAAAGCCACCTAGATTTTAGTCTCCAGTAACCTGAGATTTAAAAATGAGTTGAACTCTTTGGTACTGACACATTGTTAGTGTTAGCCAGTTTACCAGGTAATATCTACATCTTGTATTTTGGTTAAATTTAAATATTGAGGGGCTTATCTACTTATCAACTGTAACTATCGCCTGTTTAAACTGAAAGGTGTAATTAGACCATTGTGGCTTGTAAGTAGTGTTGAGCGAACCCGGACTGTAAAGTTCGGGTCCGTACCGAACTTTGGGGTGTCCGGGACCCAGACCCAAACCTGGACTTTTCAAAAAAAGTCTGGGTTCGGGTCCGGGGTTCTGGTATTTTATTCCATATGTTGAAAAGCTGCCAAGGGCAGCCAATCAACAAGTGTTTCACTGGGTTTCCCTGAGAAACAATCACAGCCATGCCTACTAATGGCATGGCAGTGATTGGCCAGTGCACCATGTGACCCAGCCTCTATATGGGGCTGGAGTCACTGTGCTGCATGTCATATGCTCTCAGGATAGTTTGATAGGACTCTCGTATACTGTACGTCGTGTCACTGAGGTCGGGGTATATCTCCGACCCAGTGTACCACGT
>BLSH010262210.1:237205-263022 GCA_018402905.1 Glandirana rugosa
ACAGGACCCCCCCCCCCCTTATGAGGCCTCCCCCTCTCCTGCCTAGGCCCAGGCTTGGAGGGAAATCTTAAATGAAACCTCCTCACCAGGCGACGTGCAAATACCTCAGATGCTGGTATCCAAGACCTCTCCTCAGGACCAAACACTTTCCAATGCACAAGGTACTGAAGAATGCCTTTACAGAGCTGGGAGTCCAGGACTAAACTAACCTCGTACTCCTGACCATCCTCCAAGACTGGATCCGTGGTAAGGAGAGGACAAGAGAAGGTATTGAGGACTAAAGGCTTCAGAAGGGAAATGTGAAAGGAGTTAGAAATCCTGTGGCTTTTCAGAATCTGGTGTTTAAAACAAACCAGATTCAACTTAGCAATTATAGAGTACGGACCAATGAATAGTGGGGCAAATTTCAGAGAAGGGACCCTGAGCCTGATGTTCCTGGTAGAAAGCCAGACTTTGTCTCCAGGCTGTAGAGAAGGCGGCTTACGCCTGTGATGGTCGGCATAACCTTTAAATTTATCTGCGGCTGCCTTGAGGGAATCATGGATGTCACCCCAAATAGAATTGAAGGATTGTTGAACCGTAGCCAAAACTGGAATTTCCGGAGAACAGATCATAGGAAGCGGAAGCTGGGGATGTTTTCCATAAACTGTAAAAAAAGGTGTCTTCTGAGAACTGGCGTTGACATGATTGTTGTTAGAGAATTCCGCCCATGGGAGTAAAGATGACCAATCATCTTGAGTCCAAAGTTCGGAGAAAAACCTCTAACTCCTGATTAACTTTCTCAGTCTGTTTATTGGATTGAGGGTGGTAAGAGGAAGAGAAGTCCAGGACAATATTGAGGGATTTGCAGAAGGCTCTCCAAAATCGAGATGTAAATTGGATACCTCTGTCCGAAACAATATGGGAAGGAACCCCATGGAGGCGGAAGATTTCTCAAACAAAAATGGGAACCAAAGCAGGAGCAGAAGGAAGACCTGGGAGAGTAACAAAATGGGCCATCTTAGAAAACTGATTGATTACCACCCAAATGAACGTATTCTTCTCAAATGGTGGGAGATTGGTAATGAAGTCCATGGCAATGTGAGACCAGGGTTCCCTAAGACTGGGCAAAGGCATGAGAAGACCAGCAGGAGCATGTGTGGAGGATGTGGACTGGGCACAGACACGACAGGCTTTAACGTAATCTTTGACATCCGGACGACGTGTAGGCCACAAGTAGTGACCACTGATTAGTAGGAAGGATCGGAGGAATCCAGCATGACCTGCCACCTTGGAATCATATCCCCAATGAAGGATCCTAGTTCTTAGCTCAGTGGGGATGAAGGTCTTGACAGGAGGAATTTTTGACTCCAGGGTGGTAGAATGAGCATGAATGCATGAGGTCAGAATGATTGGCTCAGGTTCAGAGGTGGGCTCCTCATCCAGAGTGTCAAATGACCTAGACAGTGAATCATCCTGTTGCAGGAACCAGGTTTGTACGTAATCGTGAAATTGAAATGAGAAAAGAAAAGACTCCACCTGGCCTGTCTGAGATTCAGTCGTTTGGCATTCTGCAGGTACTGCAGATTTTTATGATCCGTGAAGATAGTTATAGAGTGAGGGGAGCCTTCCAAGAGATAATGCCACTCCTCTAATGCCAATTTAATGGCAAGAAGCTCCCGATCACCAATGGCATCATTTTTCTCTGCTTGAGAATTTTTTTTGGAGAAAAACGAACATGGTTGAAGATTTTTCTCAACGGATTGAAGAAGCACGGCTCCCACCCCAGTTGAAGAAGCATCCACTTCAATGCAAAATGGATCCTCAGGATTAGGTCTCCTCAAGAGAGGTCCAGAAATAAAGGCTTGTTTCAATTCATGAGATGCAGAGACAGCTTCAGAGGGCTACTCCTTAGCATTTGCACCTTTCTTGCTCAAGACCATAATAGGCGCAGCAATGGAAGAGTAATTCCTAATGAACTGCCTATAATAATTTGTGAACCCAGAGAAAGTTCTGTGTGGCCTTGAGGCTGGCGGGAAGGGACCAGTTGGTAATGGCCGAGACCTTTCCAGGCTCCATACGAAGACCCAAGCTAGAGACAAAGTATCCCAGAAACAGAACCTCTGAACTTTCGAAAGAGCATTTCTCCAGCTTGGCATACAGATTATTTTCTCTAAGGAGGTGAAGTACAATCCGGACATGGTTCCTGTGGACAGGCAGATTCTCTGAAAAGATGAGAATTTCATCTAGGTAAATGACAACTAATTAATACAGCAGATCCCTGAAGATTTTGTGACAAAGTTTTGGAACACAGCTTGGGCATTGCACAGACGAAAAGGCATAACCAAGTACTTGTAATGCCCATCGTGTTTTTTCCATTCGTCACCTTGCTTTATCCAGATCAGGATTGTATGCACCCCTGAGATCCAACATGGTAAAAATGGAGGCATCTTTCAACCTGTCGAATAGTTCAGATATTAAAGGTAAGGGGTAACGATTTTTGATTGTCACCATGTTTCAACCTTGATAGTAAGTGCAGGGTCTTAAAGTACCATCTTTTTTGGCAACAAAAAAGAACCCCGTTCTTGTAGGCGATGAGGACTTCTGAATGAACCCCTTCTCTAGATATTCAGCGACATACTCCAACATGGCTTGAGTTTCTGGGATGGACAGGGGGTAGGTACGGCCCCTGGGCAGAGTTGCTCTGGGAACAAGGTCAATGGCACAGTCAAAGGACCTGTGTGTTAGAAGAAGACTGTGCTGGGGACTTGTGTGCATTTTGTTGTGCTTTCCTCGCGCTCCCGGAGCAGGCGGTGCCAGGTGGCTCTATTTACACAGTGTGCACACTGTAGCAGGTGCTGTCTGATCTACAGCATTTCCTGAAGTGTTCCGTGACTACTTTCCTGTGATTTCTTGTACCTGTGACCCGGCTTGCCTACTCTACTTGAACCCTGCCTGTACCCAACCATCCGCCTGCCTGCTCCCATTGTACCGCACTTGTCTGCCAGTTACTGACCCGGCCTGTATGACCAACCTTCTACCTTGCACGAGCTTCTACGGAATCTGCACACCATCAACTGCAGCCATCTCAGCCCTCGTGTCCCTCTGTGCTCCAGAGTTCCCTGTCTACTCTACCAGGGGTTCCCGAACCAGGGCCGCAAGAGAGGTTGCCCACTGCAACTCACCCACCAGGCACGTGACACTGTGTGGAGGAAGCACCTTAGCTGATTTCTTGCAGCAGACATCCTGGAAATCACTATATGCAGCGGGAAGAGCAGAAGAAACTGAGGTGGTGGCAACAGGAAGTCTCTCTTTGGGAGCAACCTTGAGTAGGCAGGAAGAAAAACAGGAGGAACCCCAAGCCAGTATCTGCCCAATGTGTGGGGAATGGAACTGTAACCAGGGAAGGCCCAATATGATGTAGGTTGAGGCCTTAGGTAGGACAAGAAAGGATATCTCCTCCTGGTGGAGTATTCCAACCGACATCTTAGGTCTGGAAGCGGATAGGCCCTCCTGGAAGAACAGTGCTATTGATCGCTGAGACCACCAACGGAGTGGTGAGGGGCGAAAGGGTAAGCTTCAAGGAGGATGCAGTATTCCAGTCCATAAAGTTGCCAGCAGGTCCGGAATCCAAATATGCCAAGACCGAGTGAGAAGAAGCGCCGACATGCAGGGACACAGTCAGAAGTAGACGTGAAGGTGATATTTCTGGGTCCAATACTCCACTCTCCAGATGTATTATACCCGAGCGTTTCCCGGACGCAGCGAGCAAGTGTCACGAAAATTACCTTTGCCCGCACAGTAGAGACACAGGCCCAGAAATCTGCGTCTAGCATGTTCCTCGGGAGATAGCCTGGTCTGGCCCAGCTGCATAGGTTCCTCAACTGGCAGGGGATGCTCCAAGGGGTGCTGGCGTCTCTCTCCTGGAAGCGTACGTCAATCTGGTTACACAGCAAGATCATGTCCTCCAGATCAGCGGCGATGGTTCTATCCACTAATTCTTCCTTCACTCTGTCAGAGAAGCCCCGTAAGAAGGTTGCAAGGCCTCATTGCTCCAATTTAGCTCAGCAGATAGAATCTGAAAATGGAGAGCATACTGGCCCACAGAAAAAGACTATTGGCGGAGGAGTAAAAGGCCCTGGTTCCTCGAAGATGTTCCAAAAGAGTTTCAAGAAACTAGACAGACTAGAAACCATGGGGTCACTCTTCTCCCACAAAGGGGCAACCCAGGCTAAAGTCTCGCCAGACAGGAGAGAAATAATGTAGGCCACCTTCGCCCGATCAGATGGGAATTTTTGTGGCTGAAGCTCAAAATGAATGGTGCACTGACTGAGGCACCTCCTGCAGCACTTAGAGTCCCCAGAGTAAAGGGACGAAGCCGGTAACTGCAAATGGTTCAAGGCTGCAGGCATGACTGGAACAGATACAGCAGCAGGTTGCGGTTGAGGTTGTTGAACAGTCCTAAGGAGGACTGAAGCTGCTCAAAGCAGGAAGCCAGATCTTGAAGGAATCGCATCACCTGGGTCTGATTAGACTCCTGGGTCTCAAGTCTGTGGACTATGCCCTGCAGCCAATCATCGGCGGGTAACGTCACATCAGCCGGATCCATGGCCAACCAAACTGTCAGGTCATCTGGGGTCAGGTGACAGATGTGCCTCGCTGGGATGCAAATCACACTGCTAAGGTTGTGAACCCTTAGCTGACTGCTGCGACTGGAGATCAGGATGGTGCTGGGAAGCGGGACTGCTGGGGCCCTGACACAAGTTGCACAGGGAGCTAGAGCATAGGTTTCCCCAGGGCACAGAGTCTAAGAGCCAGCAGGTGTTCACCAGGGCCTCTGGTGGCGAGGATGGACTTGGCTGCAACTGGATCCAGGTCATGGCCCCCGGGGTCCCCCAGCCCACGCTCATGGCAGGCTACAGGTGAAATGGAGAGAAAGCAGCAGTGCAAGATATAAAGAGATGGTCAGTGGGAGAGCCATGGGTCAGGGCTACAAGCAGACAGAAACAGATAGGAGGCACACCAAGGTCAAGGTCACTAGCAGACAAGAAATTTAAAGAACAAGCCGAGATCGGGGTCACTAGCAGGCAAGGAAGGTCAAAGAACAGGCCGAGGTCGGTACACTGAACAAACAAAGAGCACACGGCAGGAGCAAACACACAAAGTCTAACATACAATAATTGGTCAGCAATTAGACTTACAGAACATGGTCTTAAATAGAGTTTCCTTAATTGGAGACAGGGTGGAGTTTACAGTGGGAAGATACTTAGCAAACAGGTGGTGAGGTGCACGGCCCTTAAGCTGACACACCCAAGGAGGTAAGCAAACAGACAGGACATGAATTGTACTACACGTTCATGACAGGTGCTAACAGTCCCGCCCACTGTTCTTTTGGCCATCCTTCGCAAAGAGTGACTCTTTCAAAAGTTGTGAGGTATGCCTCCATGTCATCCGCAGGTGTCATCTTCTGCAGATGGTAAGAGGCGCGTACCAACTTTGGTTCCACTGCCATGGGAGGCATGGACCCCTTTTTTAACTCCACCAAGGCCTCCATAAACTGGAGATTCATCTCCTGCTGCACCACCAGGGCCTGGCAATTTGCTTCCTGCTGTGCTGCAGCTGTCAGGCGATTCGCCTTGTGCAGTTGGGGAATTTCCTCTTGCTGTGCGGATGCAGCCTGGCGACTTTCCTCCCACTGCTCTGCAGCGGCTTGTGTGACTTGAAGGTTAGCCTCCCGCTGGACCGCAGTCACCTGTAGCAAGGCCTTCAACATCTCCTCCATGCTGAAAAGTTGCCTGCTGAATCCACCATATGTGGGAGATTAGCTTGTGTGGATCACCTTTCCTGGGAAGAAGGTAGCTTGAAGGCAAACTTTCTTAAAATCTGGCGGGTTGCCAGCTTTATTTGGTAAAAGGTTGCAAATCATAAAACAAACAAAATAGCAAAACAAAACCTTGCCGTCCGGTACTAAACTATTACAAAGCAGGATACCTCTCTATACGATGTTGGGCTTGTCCCTGACACCTCCAAACAAACAAATGCAAACCTTTCCTCTTGCAGTCTTTAAAGCAACCAACTCTCAAGGTGTAGCTCTCTCAGTGTAATTCAACTGAGTCCCAGAGCACAGCTGAGATCTCTTACTGGTCATTTAATGTGGCTGAAGAGGGATTTGGGTGGAGCAGAAACTCCAGGCCAGATCCAGCTTTGCCACGGTGCCTGCAAAACCTGGGGCAGACTTCTCGCTAGTCCACTCCAAGTGAACGCATGTGAGGCAACAAATATGCTCGTACCCGAACTCTAACCTGCTGCTTGGTTCTGACCAATGGACAAACCTCCTGCGCCTGTGTAATTATAAACACAGTCACAGGAAGTGATGTAATCTCCTCTCCTGGAGCTTTTTCAGTTCCAGCTTGTGGGGAGAGAGCATCAGATCATGAGTACACTAACACTACACTGACACCAGTACACATAGGCACATATTTCATCCCCAATCGCCCCCAGTTTACCCTTTCACTCCCTGTCACCAAGTGCAGTGTTCATATTTTTTACTGATCACTGTATTGGTGTCACTTGTGATGCTAACAGTGGTAGGGTAGTTAGTGGTAGTCCCAGGTAGGATTAGGGTACCCCCATATATTCCCTAATAAAGGTTTAACCCTTTGATCACCCCCAGTTAACCCCTTCACTCCCTGTCACAGTGTCATTAGTATAGTGTACAGATTTTTTTTTTCTGATCACTGCACTAGTATCACGGGTGACACTACTTAGCTAGTTAGTGTCAGTTAGTGTCATCATCAGTTAGGTGTTAGCGTCAGTTAGTGTTAATCTCAGACAGCATCAGATTTCAATCCTTTGATTGCCAGTAGCACTAACACACACACACTATATACCTCCATTATTAGTATAGTGTCTGAACGGATCAATATCTTTGATCTGATCAGAACTATACTAACATTAACAGTAGTATAGTGTTCCCAAAAATGCGGTGTTAGCAGGATGAGTCCAGACACCTGCCAGCATCTGCGTTTAGCCCCTCTGCCCAGCCCACCCAAGTGCAGTGTCAGAAGATCACTGCCACTTCTAATACACAGCACACAAAACCGCAGCATTTAGCAGAGGCAGGCCTGATCTCTGCTGGCACTACCAGTTAATTTTTTTGTAGCGGTTCAAACAGTCCTCTGACAACCAGGTGCTTTTTTTACCTGTGAGTTACACTAGTTATCTTTAAATGTAGTGGCCAAAATGTCAAACGAAAGGTACACTAGTGAAGAGGCCTAAAGGATGCTGAGCATGATAGCTAAGAGAGGGGAGCCTTCAATGTCAGATTCAGGCTCAGTATTTGAACCTGTAGAGAGCGGCACCCCGACAGATAGCTCTGATGACAGAGTAGTGGTCCCTGCTAAGGTCAGACGTACCAAACCCCATTCTTCTCTATTCTGCATATGCAGCAGAGTGTCTGTACTAGTGCTGCTCAACCATCTGGTGAACTGGCAAGCACCAGCAGCCTAGTACACCCTGGTCATAGACAAACCAGCACTGCAATATCACTTGGCGAGTCCCATAAGTGCAGTTCAAACTGGAATTCAGGTGGAGACAGCAGATCTAAGGCCCTTAGAATTTTTTTAGCTGTTTTTCACGGAAGATCTGTATTGATCTATTGTGGACCAAAGCAATTTATACAGTGGTCAATTTGTCGCCCAAAACCCAAATTCGCCCTTTGCCAGACAATATAGCTGGAAACCTATAACGGTTCCCGAATTTAAAACCTTTCTGGGCCTATCCCTCAACATGGGCATTACTAAAAAGAGTGAATTGCGGTCATATTGGTCCACTGACCCAATTCATCATATGCCCGTGTTCTCTGCTGTCATGACCAGGGATATAGCAGCAGATATTGCGGTTCATGCATTTCAATGACAATGAACTTTGTCGTCCTCCGGGTGACATCGAACATGATTGGCTCCACAAAATTTAGCAACTCCTAGACCACTACAACGAAAAATTTGCAGCCTTGTTTATCCCCGATCAAGATGTCTATGTTGATGAGTCCCTGATTAAATTTTCTGTCCGTCTTGTTTTTAGACAGTTTCTCCTCCATCTGTGTCAGATATAGGGTCAAAATGTATAAGAAGAAGAGTTTTCTTGTTTAGGAAGGAATACAGCAGCGTGGAGCCCCCCCCCAACTGCTCAGGCTACATAGGGAGCAGCGGCAAGATCGTTTGGGACTTGGTGTCACCCTTATTCGGAAAGGGGTACCATTTATATGTGAACTATTTTTATTCAAGCGTGACACTTTTTTTTTTTTTTTTTTTTTTTTCTTTTTAAACTTTCAATATTTATTGACTTTATGAATAATTATAATGAGAACAGTGAAATGCTCACAAATACAGCGTAATTTGCAAAGACTTCCATTGGCTGATAGTATACATTCATGAATAGTTAATATACCTTCATCATTTTTGCTATGGAGTTTGTACATCGTACTTACAAGGAGGTCTATGTCTGGAACCTTGCTCCCCTCTCTCACCGGGGAGAGCCTGCCACCCCACTGGGTTCATACTGTGGACAGGCGATTTGGAGAGGTATCATATCACAACAATAGACCTTAACTTCAGTCATATGCTCAAGGTATGAGGAAGTAGGGAGTTAATGCTACAGATGTGAGCTTCCAGGCACCCTTGGTTGGCAGTGAACCAATTAGAAAAGAGTTATGCTAGGTGCCTTCGATAAGAGAAGAAAAGTTGAGTAAAGTACAACTGTAAGATAAAAAAACAATACAAATAACCATAACTTGTCCACATCATCTAGCTCTTTTAAGTTTCAGCATGTGGGTTGTATCCATTTCTGTTCTTGTCACCCATCTACTTTGTATATTTGTAGCCATGTTTCCCATTTGCGTTGGAAAGCAGTTGTTGTGCCTTGTGAAGTAGCAAACATGCGTTCATATGCGCTCTGCAACTTGACTTTAGCTAATGTTTCCTCTACCGTAGGGGGGTTTTCTTTCTTCCACATGCTCATTAATGTCAACCTAGCTGCTATCAGGATATGCATTACTATGGATCTTGACTTCGGAGGGAATTTCTCCAGGGTCAAGCCCAACAGGGCCAGATGTGGTGTTGCTTCCACATTTAGTCCTATTATTTGGGAAATCGTTTGAAAAATCTTTTGCCAATAGGTTGTGATAACTTTGCAATGCCATAAAATATGGAGGATGCTACCTTTTTGACCACATTCGCGCCAGCATTCCGCTGGGGTCTCTGGGTACATTTGGGCCAAACGAGCTGGGGTCAAGTACCATCTATGAAGAATTTTGAGGGTGTTTTCCCAGTGTAGGGCACAATGGGTTGCTTTCATGCTGTGAGTTGTTGCCAATTCCCACTGTTGGGTCGTGAAGGTTTGCCCTAGATCTCTTTCCCATTTCATGATAGCAGCTGGTTTTCGTTCTGGGGTGGCTGATTGTAGCATATGATAAATGAGGGAAATACCTCCCTTACTTTTTTCTTCTTTATTAAACCATTCCCAGAGTTCTTTATCTAGGTAAATGTGAGTCGGGCCTATTTTATTCAGGAAGTGGGTGATTCTGTTTGAGGTAAACGGGTCTTTTTTCTTGGCGGTGTCAGTCACTTCTGCCCATGAAAAGAACCCTTGTTTAGACAAAGGCTCTGTTGTCAAGTCCGGAATGAGGAACTCAAATATTTGTAGGGAAGCTTCTCTTATGTCTATTTTAATGCATTCTCTTTTTAGGTTAAGTAGTGACCTCCATGCTTCTATTGATGCCATCAGGGAGGGGTATTTAGGAATTTGGACGGGGTATCCTAAGCTCGCCGCCATTAACAGGGTTTTGAGGCTCCTATTTCGTATCATAGCTTGTTCAATTAAAACCCAGGGTTTTCAGTAGCTAGGGAGAATCCAGGCTTTTAATTGGTCCAATAGGGCTGCTTTGTAGTAATCTATGATGGAGGGTATCCCAGCCCCGCCTTTGTGTCTAGGTTTCAATAAAATGGAGAACTTAATTCTCGGTTTTGAGCCTTTCCAAATGAATTTTTTTAATATTAATTCTAGAGTGGTAAAGAACTCCTTTGGGGTCTGAATCGCCACTGTTCTGAATACGTATAGGATTTTTGGTAAGATGGTCATTTTGAAGGTTGCTACTCTTCCCAGCCAAGATATCTCGTGTTTGCTTATTTGGGCTAGTTCGTGTGGTATGGATTTAAGGAGTTGTTTGTGGTTAAATTCATATATTTTGGTCGAGTTTCTAGGTATCTGGATTCCTAGGTATTGGATCGTAGTGGAGTCCCAGTTGCAGGGAAAGATGGATCGAAGTTTGGATATATCTGATTTGGTAAGGTTGAGGGGCAGGGCTTGACATTTTGAAATATTGATTTTGTAATAAGAGATGTTACTGAATTTATTTATGATGTCGTTGACTTCTGGGATGGACTTTTCCAACTTAGACAAGGTTAGGATCACGTCATCGGCAAACAGGCCGATGGAGTGGTCCTTACCCGCTATTTTTAAGCCATATATCTCGGATGAGTTCCTAATTGCCGTCGCAAGGGGTTCCATTATTAGGGTAAATATTAGGGGAGATAGGGGACAACCTTGGCGAGTTCCATTCGTGATTGGAAATTCTTCTGATAAGACCGAAGCGGTGTACACCTGCGCAGAGGGCTGCGTGTATAAGGCCGAGATTGCCGAATTAATGGTCCCTGTTAGGCCGAATTTCAGCAAGGTAGCCTTCATGTACCCCCAGTGAACTCTGTCAAAGGCCTTTTCGGCATCAAGGGCCAAAAAGGCCGCTGGGGTTTTGTGGTGCTCTGCTAGTTTGAGAAGGTTTAAGATTTTTCTAGTACCATCTGGGGCTTGTCTCTTTAATACAAATCCTACTTGGTCATTTGCTATTAGTGCTGGGGTAATTTTGGCGAGTCTATTAGCTATAAGTTTAGCGTAAATTTTAACATCCGTGTTCAACAGGGAAATGGGCCTAAAATTTTGTGGGGTGTCTGGAGATTTGCCTGGTTTTGGTAGCGTCACTATAATTGCCTTTAGCATTTCTTTTGGGAGCTTGCCCGAGGCTGCTGCTTTGTTATAAAGATTTACAAGATGGGGTACGATTATGTCTTTGAAAGTTCGGTAATATTCTGCTGACAGGCCGTCCGGTCCTGGGGTCTTATTTGTCGGCAATGCAGCAATTACTTGGAGAATTTCTGTCTGTGTGAAGGGGGAGTTTAGAGAATCCAATTGGTCCTGGGAGATCGAGGGTAGTTCGATCTTGTCCAGGAATTCTGCTATTTGTTTTGGTGTAGGTTGGGGAGTATTAGAGTCATTCTTTAAATTGTAAAGGGAGCTATAGTAGTTTTTAAATAGTTCGGCTATGTCTTGTGGGTGGTGAACTTTATGATTCTTGGATGTATCTTGCATATGTGTTATTTTTGTTTTGGCTTGTTTTATTTTCACTAGTCTGGCTAGTTGTTTCCCTGCCTTATTGCCAAAGAGGTAGTAGGATGCTTTTAAAGTTTTGATGGCTTTTTCATAATCCGTAAGAAGTATTTGTTTAAGCTCGTTTCTGATATGGGTTAATTTAACAAGTATGGCCTGGGATTGGTGTTGCTTATGTTGAGATTCTAGGGTTTTAATTTCACTCATTAGGGCTTGTACTCTCTGAGATTTCTTTTTTTTGTCTCTGGAT
Source organism: Glandirana rugosa (assembly GCA_018402905.1). Classification (NCBI taxonomy): domain Eukaryota; kingdom Metazoa; phylum Chordata; class Amphibia; order Anura; family Ranidae; genus Glandirana; species Glandirana rugosa. The sequence goes on from BLSH010262210.1 coordinate 248,874, forward strand.
GCTAACTGAAGCAGGATGCCCCTAATGTATGCTTTATGAGTGCACCAGGTTATGTCACATTTATCGCTTCCTAACATATTGAGTTGGAAAAATTCTTGTAATAATTGAGCGACCCCTTCTCTGTGCCTTTTTTGTTGAAAAATAGTTGTATTATTCCGCCATAATTTAGTGGGTTGTACATTGTTCTTCTCAAGGAGTGTGAGTGTGATAGGGGCATGGTCCGACCACGTCAGATTTCCTATGGTAACCTCTCTGACTGAGTAGAGGGTATTGATATCCGTTAAGAACAGATCAATTCTACTGTATGTTTGGTGTGGGTTGGAGAAGAACGTGTAATCCCTTTCATTGGCGTGGAGGCATCTCCACGTATCGTAGAGCGATTCCCTATGTAAAAGTGTTTTCAGAGATTGTTTATAGGATCTACTTTGACGGGAGCAGTCTGAATTGGCGTCAGGCACAGAGTTGAAGTCGCCCATCATAATCAAAGAACCTCTCTGGACAGATTTCACCTTTTGGATCAGTCTATCCAAAAATGGTAACTGGCCCTTGTTAGGAGCATACACATTGACAATGGTAAATAAAGCATTATTAAGGGTGCATATTAAGATTAGATAATGACCATTAGAGTCTTTGATTTCTTCCTGCAAAGAGAACGCCACTGAATTTTTAACTGCAATAAGCACTCCGTTATGTTTGGACTCGGCATTTGCAAAAAATATATGTGGGTAAAGTGCATGAGAGCATTGTGGGGCTTTCTTTGCTGCAAAGTGGGTTTCTTGAGCGCTAATGATGTCCCCTTGTAGCCTTTGAGCCTCCGCCCAAAACATCTTCCGCTTGAAAGGACTGTTTAGGCCCTTAACGTTCATGGAAATGAACTTGATTGTCATGGTGGAGAGGCAATGGTGCTGGATAACCAAGGTACTTTGGGTATCTTAAATCAGTTTTTATGTGGTTCAATGGGATCACTGTGGGATTGTGCCAAGATGTGAGGAAGACTAGTTGGTAGGCAAATGATAGGATGGGTAAAGCCATATAAAGCAAGAGTTCAGTGTGGATTGAAAATCTTCGTATGGTGATTGATGTGGATTGAACTACAAAGAAAAAACAAGAAACCGAAAAGTCATAAAGAAAAATCCCGGCTTTGGGCCGAGGGAGTTGAGGCAGGAGCCCCTGCCCGTCGTCTTGAGGGGTAATATAGACTCCGCGACTAGTGATAGTATACCGGAGCCTAGAAATGCACATTGAGAATGAATCCGCCTAGGCCACTGTGATTAGCTAGTGTTAGGAGAGCCCATTCCTCTATGTATGTTTCCCTTTAGACCAGCTTGATTGTAACGGTTGGGGATTTCTATGTCTTTCCTGTGGTGGGTCAACTGGGATGATGCCCCATTCTTTCAAGTGGCGTAGGCCTGCTTCCAGGGAGAGAATGTTGTAGGTTTTATCCCGATATGTGACAATCAGTTTAGAGGGAGTCCCCCATTGATACCTGATGTCATGGTTTCTCAATGCCTTTGTGATGGAGATGAGTTTTTTCCTGTGTAAGATGGTTGCTTGTGATAAGTCGGTGAACAGTGCTACACCTGCAAATTTACCGTCCAAATTGGGTGGTTTGCGCATAGCTCGCATCGCCGCCTCCTTTATATGAAAATAATGGATGCGGGCCAGAACATCCCGCGGGGTTGCATGAGGAAGAAACGACGGTTTGGGAAGTCTGTGCGCCCTATCTATTGTAAGCTCCAGTTCGGTAGCAGTCGGCACTAAGCTGTGTAATAGTTGACGGATGTATGGTTGCAAATCTGTGTTTGATATTGATTCAGGGATGCCCCGGAATTTGATATTGTTCCGTCTACTGCGGTCCTCTAAATCGGCTAGTTTAGCCGCCATTTTCTGGATGTCTGATTGCTGATCTTGTAGTGCATCTATCATGCTGTTATGAGCTACGAAAGAGTCATCCATTTTGCTTTCTACCTGCGCCACCCTGTGTTGCAAGTCTGAGATGTCTGCATTGACTGACCCCAATGCTTTCTTCATGTCCAGGTACATGGACTCCCTTAGGGCAAGCAGCATCCCTTTCATGTCGGCCACAGAGACCGGCTGAGAGGATGAAGGGAATTGCTCCAGAGGTGAGCTGTGCTCCTGTTCTGCACTTTCCTCCATGTCAGAATCATCAATCTCTCTTTCCCCCTGTCTGGCCTTCTTGTTCTTAACAGGGCTGCGTGTAGTGGGACTGTCAGGTGGTGAGTATGGTGGGGCCTCATATGCGGGGTTACTCACCACTGTGTCCGCTGACGATGAGGAAGAGCTGGAACGAGGGAAGGCCTCGCCTGAGGCTGCCGCGTGTGAGGACGGGTCGCCGCCATCTTGGTACACCCGCTCGTTCCTGACTGAGAAAAAATCAGTCAATTTCTGGGGCGCCGTCCGCTGAGAGCTTCTCTTCCTTTGCTCCCCGGGTGGGGAAGACATAGAGGGATCTGTGGCCATCGTGATCAGGCTCTCCCGTGTGTAGCTTCGGGTCGCTTTGTGGCTTTCGGCCGGAGCTCAGCTAAAGTGCGGCCGTCTCCTCCGCCGGCTAGACACGCCCCCCAAGCGTGACACTTTTTAGACACCTCTTTCTATCGGGAATTGGCGCATGTGGCACTGCGTGATCTAATCACCGGGGCTTCCCCCAATGGCTTGTAAGTGCTCCACTTAGTCAGGGAGACAAAGCCTGCTTGAGGTCCAATGAATTACTTGCAGTAAGATGGAAGGACAAAATGAACATTTTCATTCTGTCTTCCATTCACCCAGATACTGCAGTCCAAATTACTACAGTGGGGCTTGAGAAGCCCCACTGTGTCCACAACTAGACCCGTAAAATGGGAGGGGTGGACTGCAATGACCAGATGATGGGGCCATACTTAGTTGTTCGTAAGACCAGACGGTGGTACAAAAAAGTGTCTGTATGTCTATTCCAATTGGCTCTACACAACGTTTATGTACTATACAAAGCATCAGGAAGAACTGGATCCTTCCTAAAATTCCAGGAAGAGGTCATCGAAACCCTTCTGTATCCGGGAGGTGCTGTGGCCCAATTTCACAACTCAGATGCAGTGAGCCGGCTGCATGAGAAGCATTTTTCCGATGTCTTTCCTGGCACATCTACCCAACGAGCATCCCACAAAAGGTGCCATGTCTGTAGCAAGCGCTGATACAGGCATGACACCCACTATTTTTGTCCCTCCTGTCCTGGCAAACCTGGTCTCTACAGCAGGGACTGTTTCCATCACTACCACACCCTAGAAGAGTATTAGCATAAGGTACAGCATGGCACAGTCCTAGGGCACACAGGGTCTCGAAAGATGTTAGATGGCTATCACATTTTAAGAGATCCTAAGGTGGAATGTTTATAGTTACAATAAAAGTTTAAAAAAGAGAAAAAACAAAAAATAAAAAAGCAAAAATAGTTGTCGTTTTTTTGTTCTTACTCTTTTACTGTATTTTATGGTATATTGTAATGTTTTATTGTTACTGTGTTTTGTTGTGTTTGCTTTGCAGGTATGTCATTCTACTGTTTTACTGTACTTTTACTGTGATTTATTGTTAACCATTGTTTGCTTTGCATTCAGCTGCAGCACTGATTTATTTATTTTGAAAGCAACAGGGTTTGCTCTCACTATACACTCCAGCACTGTAGGAGGTGATTTCACCACCACAGTTAAAAAAAGAGCATATATGCAGAAGCATAGGGGCAGGGGTGGACATAGGGGTGGATCCCCCCTATGCTTCGGCATATATTTTTTAATCTTTTTTTGGCACAAATTGCAATAAAAAAGTTGTTTTATTGAGTTAATGTTTTATTGATACTGTGATTTATTGTTAACTATTGCTTTCTGTACAGGTACGCCATTCAGCTGCAGAACTGATTTATTTATTTTGACAGCAACAGGGTTTGCTTTCATGATACATAAATCCATGACTCTAGCACTGTAGGAGGTGATTTCCCCACCACAGTTAAAAAAAGAACACATATGCCGAAGTATAGGGGCCGGGGTGGACTTAGGGCAGATCGCCCTTATGCTTCGGCATATATTTTTATTCACTTTTCTTGGCAGAGATTTCTTCATCCACATCAATCAATGTGAATGGAGGGATCTGTTAGGTTCTTTTTTTTCCTTCAGCCCATGAAAAAAAGAACAGTGCATGTATGCCTATCATTAGAAGTGGGTGGATATAGGGCAGTATTCTAATGGTAGGCATACCACTGATTGATCAATGTGAATGGAGGAATATGCTAGGTTCTCTTTTTTCATTTAACCCACAGGCTGCAAGAAAAAAGTACATTACAATATATGCCCAACAAGGACCAGCAACTTACTGGTATGTTGCTGGACTTTGAGTGGTTATACCAGAATGATGCCTGATGTTTAGATGTCATCTTGGTATCATTTTTTTTAGCAGTCAGCCTTCATGTAAAAGCAATCCTAGTGACTAATTAGCCTGCTGGACTACTTGTACAGGCAGTGGGAGGGAACACCCTCCCCCCTTCCACTGCCTTCCATGGTTTTCTCTGACTCTCCTGTCCCACCAGGGAACCTGAGAATGCAGCTGGTGGTTCCACCAGCTCACCATAGAGCTGATCAGACACCAGAATGGCTCCAATCATTATATGGCCCAAGAAACTAGAAGCTATGAGCATTTCATGACTTTGGTTTCGCTGACTATAAACAGCACCATTGGGAAATTGGAAAAGCATCTTATCACACCAATCTTGGTGTGGTCAGATGCTTTAAGAGCAGAGGAAAGACCTAGAGTCTAATAGACCCCCCATTTTTCAAAAAAGAGTACCTGTCACTACCTATTGCTATCAAAGGGATATTTACATCCCCTGTGATAAAAATAAAAATGATTTTAAAAAAATGTAAGTGACAGTGCAAAAATAATAAATAAGCAAAATGAATAACTAAAAAAAAAAATTAAAGCACCCTTGTCCCCATGTACCCGTGTGCAAAAGGCAAACGCAAGCATCGGTCTTGTGTTGTATGTAAACAGCAATTGCACCATGCATGTGAGGTATCAACGCAAACATCAGATTAAGGGCAGTAATTCTAGCAGTAGCCCTCCCCTGCAAATCTAAAGTGATAACCTGTAAAGGCTTTTAAAAATGTATTTAGTTTGTCGCCGCTGCACGGATGTGTGTAATTTTAAAGCATGTCGTGTTTGGTAACTATGTACTCGGCATAAGATAATCTTTTTTTTCCAAACATTTGGGCAATATAGTGTGTTTTTGTGCATTAAAGTTCAAAAAAGAAATTGCATTTGGAAAATCGCTGTGCAAATACTGTGTGAAAATAAAAATAGCAAAACCAACCATTTTAATCTGTAGGGCCTCTGCTTTAAAACAATATACTGTATAATGTTTGGGGGGGTCAAAGTAATTTTCTAAGAAAAAAATAATTTTGTCATGTAAACAAATAGTGACAGAAAGAACTTGGTGGTGCAAGTGGTTAGCCTGGGGTAGTGAGGAGTGAAATCAAAAATGTATGCCCTTAGAAATCCTGAAGGCGGTGATTGGTTTTCGGGGTCCCATGAAGTCTCACACGTGGTATTTTCATACTCAGTAGAAGCAGCAGAATGTATTTTGGGGTGTAATTCCACATATGCCCATGGAATATGTGAGCAATATATCATTTAGCCACTTGATCACTGGGCATTTAACCCCCTTAACAACCAGACCAATTTTCAGCTTTCAGTGCTCTCACATTTTGAATGACAATTACTCAGCCATGCAACACTGTACCCATCTGAATTTTTTGTCCTTTTTTTCGCACAAATAGAACTTTCTTTTGGTGGTATATTATTATCACTGGGTTTTTATTTTTTGCGCTATGAATGAAAAATACCGAAAATTTTGTAAAAAAACACATTTTTCTTTGTTTCTGCAATGCAATTTTGCAAATTAGTAATTTTTCTTCATAACTTTTGACCAAAATTTATACTGTAAATATCTTTGGTAAAAATAACCCAAATTAGTGGATATTATTTGGTCCTTGTGTAAGTTATAGAGTCTACAACCTGATATATTGAAGGCTTCATTTCTTGAGACACTAACAAGCCAGGAAAGTACAAATACCCCCCAAATGATGCCTTTTTGGAAATAGACATTCCAAGGTATTTAGTAAGAGGCATGGTTAGTTTTTTGAAGTTGTCATTTTTTCCACAATTCTGGTGATGCTACGTGTGATACTTTTACACAGCCTGGCCACATACAGAGGCCTGACATTGAAGTAGCACCTTCAGGTGTTCGTTCTAGGAGCATAAATTACACATCTCATTTCTCAACCACCTATTACACTTTTGAAGGCCCTGGAGCACCAGGACAATGGAAACACCCACAAAATGACCCCATTTTGGAAAGAAAACACCACAATGAATAATCTATGAGGCATAATGAGTCATTTGAATGGTTCATTTTTTTCCAGAAGTTTTTGGAAAATGTGGAAAAAAAATGAAAACGCATTTTTTTTACACAAAGCTGTCCATTTCTAAGATATTTCCTAAACACACAGCATGTACATAGCAAACATGTCACCCCAAAATACATTCTGCTACTCCTCCTGAGTATGGCAATACCACATGTGTGAGACTTTTACACAGCCTGGCCACATAAAGAGGCCTGACATTGAAGTAGCACCTTCAGGCTTTCTAGGAACATAAATTACACATCTCATTTCTCAACCCCCTATTACACTTTTGAAGGCCCTGGAGCATCAGGACAATGGAAAAGCCCACAAAATGACCCCATTTTGGAAAGCAAACACCCCAACAAATAGCCTATGAGGCATAATGAGTCATTTGAATGGTTCATTTTTTTCCAGAAGTTTTTGAAATTTTTTACACAAAGCTGTCCATTTCTAAGATATTTCCAACACACAACATGTACATAGCAAAAATGACACCCCAAAATCCATTCTGTTACTCCTCCTGAATATGGCAATAACAAATGTGTGAGACTTTTACACAGCCTGGCCACATACAGAGGCCCAATATGCAAGGAGCACCATCCATACATTACATACATTACGCATCTCATTTCCTGACAACCTATCACATCTTTTTGAAGACCCTTTATATTTCTAACACATAGCATGTACATCCCAATAATTACACCCCAAAATACATTCTGCTCAGCAAAAGGGTAAAGAAAAGATTACCTGTGATCTTAGTAGTGCAGTTGACCACAGGAGGAGAGCACTGATTCAGACAGCAGGCAGGGACATGGTCAGTGACAGCAAACAGAATTGTCCAGGCAGCAGGCAGGAATATTGTCCATAGTCAGTACATGCAGGGATACGGTCCATATGCAGTAAAAGGAAGCAGATAGGCGCAAGGCCAGGCGAAGGGTCAACAGGGGTAGAGGTATCCAGGATAAACAACTGCAGGTCGGCAGCTCTTCTAGAGGTTAGCCATGCCACAACACTAGAACACAAGAAAGAGAGAAGGCGCTTCTAAATGAAGTAATTTTATTACGATCAGGTTAGAACACAGGGTGATTACACTCACAGATTGAAGTGGTTAAAAAGCATGTCCACACACTCGTCTGCGGATAGACATGGTGGGAAGTAGCAGTGTAGTCCAAAGTCCTGCGGGTCTCTGTGTATGCTGTGGTCCAAGGGAAAAACCCACCGAGCGGGGCGACCGCCTGCAGTCGTTCAAAAAAGATCCCCTTCGTGGCAGATGGAATGGCTGGGGGTGTCCAGGAGCCAGCGCGCGCAGCGTCCCGCGTCACTGATATGCGACGCGTTTCAGAGTATGCAAAGCCTGCGACGTGGAAAGCAGGCGCACTCTTTCATCAGGCAATAGAGTGACAGAGGGTGAGCTCACTGCTATATAGGGGAAAAGGTCTAAGAGTGCCATCTAGCGGCTAAATCAAGGTATTGCACAAGAAAGAACTTTAAAAGCTGATATCCATTAATAATACCATAAAAAATGCCATAAAAAATACAATGAATAAATGCATTAGCAATCACTATAGGTTCACAGATACATACATATCTGTTGATACAATTACATATGAGAATAATGAAAGCATTAAATAAGTAAGAGTAATATTTATGATAAATATAAGGGTACAATCTAATAAGTATTTAATAGACAGGAAATTTAAAATAAATTAAAATTAGAATTGAGATGCATACATATACAATGCAAGAAATGTTCCTCTCTAGTTATGAAATATGGGAATATGCGGAGAAGGGAAGAGGGGGGGGGGGAGGAAAAAGGGGAAGAGGAGAAATAATGATGAATAATGGATAAATATCAAGGGTAATTGGACAACACATTATAAACTGGAGAAGTATATTGGGGGGTGGGCTGTAAGTACCCTCTGACGAATATGTTACAAAAAAGCGATATTCCTATATGTTCCTATGGGCCTATCCCAGTATAGTAGGAACATATGGAATACTATGATGATGGTAATAATAATGATAATAAAATGGGTATAAAAATGATGAATAGTGGGGATGTAAGACCAGCCGAGTCCAAAGAGATGGATGTGGCTATGGATATGTGGGTATATAGCCTACGCCCGCAGGAGGTGTATGCGTACGAGACCCTAAAAGAACGTATGGGGTGTCCAATAACCAAAAACCAAAATATCTATTAATGATAATAAGATACCGATGCAGGTGTGTGTGGTTACTTACTCGTCCAGATGACCCTCCACCCCCAATAGGGACCAAAAAAGTGCACAACAACCTAAATGTAAATAGAAAGAAGTTAGCCAGAGATCTTAAAATGATGATTCACAATATGGTAGCAATTTCTATGGTTTCGTTAAGGCCCCCAGGCGAGAGTGTGTCCAGGGTGTAGATCCAGAAGGTCTCTCTGGCGCAGAGCTTTCTGAAGCGCTCTGCTCCAGAGAGAGATCCTGAAATCTGCTCCACAACCCAGACTTCCAGGCCATCTGTGGATTTTTGGTGGGTCTCGGCAAAATGACGAGGCACGCTGTGTATGTCCTTACCACCCTCAATGAGCCTCCTATGTTTACCAAAACGTTGGCGAAGTGGGCAGGTGGTACGGCCAACATATATTAAGCCACATGGACAGGTCAGTGCATATATGACATAATCGGACGAACAGTTGTAGAAGCCCTCCAGGTGGTATGTTTTGTTTTTATAGGAAAATAATTTCCAGCCATGTTGTACATACTGGCATGTTTTACATAGGGCCTTTCTGCACTGATACATGCCCACTAGAGGAACTAGGGGTAATTGGCTAGATGGTAGACCCAGGGGCTTAATTTTGCTGGGAGCTATTTTGTTTTTCAGGCTAGGAGCTTTCCTGTAGATACACCTGGGCCGTGTGGGTAAAATGGTGCCCAGGTGGGGGTCAGTCTGAAGGATGCCCCAGTGTTTGGACAAAATCTTCTCCATTTTTCTGTGCTGAGAATGAAAGGTGGTAAGAAACCTATAGGCAAAGTCGTCATCACAATTTTTAGTTTTTTTAGGTGGCATGCCTAGTTTGTAGTGTTCACAGGCCTGATCAACCAAAGGTGTGGGGTACTGTTTGTCTAGAAATGTTTTCTTAAGCAGGGTACTCTGAGTGGTGTAGTCACTATCCAATGTACAGTTCTGTCGTAGATGACAGAACTCTCCCTTGGGGATATTTTGGATCCATTTGGGGTAGTGACAACTAGTGTAGTGTAAAAAGGAATTTCCGGCGGTCGGTTTTGTGTAATTACTGGCACAGATGTTGCCACTCTCATGTCTGAGATCCAGATCCAAAAAGGCAAGATGTTGAGTGTCTGCAACTGAGGTGAAAGATAGACCATATGGATTATTGTTGCAATGCTCCACAAAACACTGAATGTGTTCCTGGGGACCATCCCAAATGATAATAATGTCATCGATGTAACGACCATAAAACACAATGTTGGCGGAGAAAGGGCAGTTATGGAAAGGGGGGGAGAGGGACCAGCAGTTGGATATAAACTGATGTCCAGTTCGTCTGAATCGGCGGACACGTCCATCACTGGGTCTGGGCCTAGTTTGTTATCAACGGGTCTTTTTGCCTCTTTCATGATAAAGTACCGTTTAAGAGTGAGATTGCGAATGTACCTGTTTAGATCTTTGAAGAGCTGGAAGGAATTGGGTTTATATGTAGGGGCGAAATTGAGTCCTTTACTCAAAAGAGACTTGTCCGCCTCACTGAGTAAGTGTGCAGACAGATTAAAGATTTTCACAGTTTCCGGTATTTTGGGTTTTGTAGTGTTGTTTTTGGAGCGTCCTCCCCTACAGCCTCTCCTGTGAGAGGGCCTTGGAGTTTTTTCTCTCACGGGACCCTGACCTGAATCCAAGACAAGCCTCTTTCATCCTAACAGCTACCCGTTTCTGCCTGTCCCACAACTACATTGCTTTTGAAGATATATTCTACCTACAGACCCAAGGAACCGCTATGGGAGCTAATTTTGCCCCATCATATGCAAATTTGTCCATGGTTTTCTGGGAACAGAACTACATCTGGCATAACTGCCCTTTCTCCGCCAACATTGTGTTTTATGCTCGTTACACCGATGACATTATTATCATTTGGGATGGTCCCCAGGAACGCATTCAGTGTTTTGTGGAGCATTGCAACAATAATCCATATGGTCTATCTTTCACCTCAGTTGCAGACACTCAACATCTTGCCTTTTTGGATCTGGATCTCAGACATGAGAGTGGCAACATCTCTGCCAGTAATTACACAAAACCGACCGCCGGAAATTCCTTTTTACACTACACTAGTTGTCACTACCCCAAATGGATCCAAAATATCCCCAAGGCACAGTTCTGTCGTCTACGACAGAACTGTACATTGGATAGTGACTACACCACTCAGAGTACCCTGCTTAAGAAAAAATTTCTAGACAAACAGTACCCCACACCTTTGGTTGATCAGGCCTGTGAACACTACAAACTAGGCATGCCACCTAAAAAAACTAAAAATTGTGATGACGACTTTGCCTATAGGTTTCTTACCACCTTTCATTCTCAGCACAGAAAAATGGAGAAGATTTTGTCCAAACACTGGGGCATCCTTCAGACTGACCCCCACCTGGACACCATTTTACCCACACGGCCCAGGTGTATCTACAGGAAAGCTCCTAGCCTGAAAAACAAAATAGCTCCCAGCAAAATTAAGCCCCTGGGTCTACCACCTAGCCAATTACCCCTAGTTCCTCTAGTGGGCATGTATCAGTGCAGAAAGGCCCTATGTAAAACATGCCAGTATGTACAACATGGCTGAAAATTATTTTCCTATAAAAACAAAACATACCACCTGGAGGGCTTCTACAACTGTTCGTCCGATTATGTCATATATGCACTGACCTGTCCGTGTGGCTTAATATATGTTGGCCGTACCACCTGCCCACTTCGCCAACGTTTTGGTAAACATAGGAGGCTCATTGAGGGTGGTAAGGACATACACAGCGTGCCTCGTCATTTTGCCGAGACCCACCAAAAATCCACAGATGGCCTGGAAGTCTGGGTTGTGGAGCAGATTTCGGGATCTCTCTCTGGAGCAGAGCGCTTCAGAAAGCTCTGCGCCAGAGAGACCTTCTGGATCTACACCCTGGACGCACTCTCGCCTGGGGGCCTTAACGAAACCATAGAAATTGCTACCATATTGTGAATCATCATTTTAAGATCTCTGGCTAACTTCTTTCTATTTACATTTAGGTTGTTGTGCACTTTTTTGGTCCCTATTGGGGGTGGAGGGTCATCTGGACGAGTAAGTAACCACACACACCTGCATCGGTATCTTATTATCATTAATAGATATTTTGGTTTTTGGTTATTGGACACCCCATACGTTCTTTTAGGGTCTCGTACGTATACACCTCCTGCGGGCGTAGGCTATATACCCACATATCCATAGCCACATCCATCTCTTTGGACTCGGCTGGTCTTACATCCCCACTATTCATCATTTTTATACCCATTTTATTATCATTATTATTACCATCATCATAGTATTCCATATGTTCCTACTATACTGGGATAGGCCCATAGGAACATATAGGAATAATGTTTTTTTGTAACATATCCGTCAGAGGGTACTTACAGCCCACCCCCCAATATACTTCTCCAGTTTATAATGTGTTGTCCAATTACCCTTGATATTTATCCATTATTCATCATTATTTCTCCTCTTCCCCTTTTTCCTCCCCCCCCTCTTCCCTTCTCCGCATATTCCCATATTTCATAACTAGAGAGGAACATTTCTTGCATTGTATATGTATGCTTCTCAATTCTAATTTTAATTTATTTTAAATTTCATGTCTATTAAATACTTATTAGATTATACCCTTATATTTATCATAAATATTACTCTTACTTATTTAATGCTTTCTTTATTCTCATATGTAATTGTATCAACAGATATGTATGTATCTGTGAACCTATAGTGATGGCACTCTTAGACCTTTTCCCCTATATAGCAGTGAGCTCACCCTCTGTCACTCTATTGCCTGATGAAAGAGTGCGCCTGCTTTCCACGTCGCAGGCTTTGCATACTCTGAAACGAGTCGCATATCAGTGACGCGGGACGCTGTGCGCGCTGGCTCCTGGACACCCCCAGCCATTCCACCTGCCACGAAGGGGATCTTTTTTGAACGACTGCAGGCGGTCGCCCCGCTCGGTGGGTTTTTCCCTTGGACCACAGCATACACAGAGACCCACAGGACTTTGGACTACACTGCTACTTCCCACCATGTCTATCCGCAGACGAGTGTGCGGACATGCTTTTTAACCACTTCAATCTGTGAGGGTAATCACCCTGTGTTCTAACCTGATCGTAATAAAATTACTGCATTTAGAGGCGCCTTCTCTCTTTCTTGTGTTCTTACGGTCCATATGCAGTCCAGGGTCAGTACAGTTAGAGATATCGCCAGCAGTGCCAAAATATTGGTCCTGGTAGTAGGCAGAAACATGATCCATAGTACAGGTAGAAGGCCAGGAAAGAATGGGGACGGGGGTAGAGGCTTCTCTGGTTGATCCAGGCAGCAGGCAGGGATGTGGTCAGTGACAGCGAACGGAATTGTCCAGGCAGCAGGCAGGAATATTGTCCATAGTCAGTACAGGCAGGGATACTGTCCATATACTGTCGAAGTAGAGATAATGCCAGCAGTGCCAAAATATTGGACCTGATAGTAGGCAGAAACATGGTCCATAATACAGGTAGCAGGCCAGGAAAGAATGGGGACAGGGGTAGAGGCTTCTCCCACCCAAAACTCTATAAAGCCTCCGAGTCTCCAGACCCTAATCTGGGAATGAGAAAATGAAAACAGTTTTCTACATCCAGAAAAACAATTCTGGAGCCCCTCACATATGTGAGACCCTTGTGTTATGAATCTAACTACTCAAAGGTAAAAGATCAGTCCAAGAGGCAGGCAAAAAATGTGGTCAAACAGTCCAGGGTCAGTTCCATAGCAGGCAGAGGTAGGTACAGTTCAGCGTTAGGCAGAAGCGTGGTCGTATAACAGGCCAGGGTCAGTTCCAGAGCAGGCAGAGGTAGGTACAGTTCTTCGTTAGGCAGAAGCGTGGTCGTATAACAGACCAGGGTCAGTTCCAGAGCAGGCAGAGTTATTTTTAGCGTGAGGCAGAAGCGTGGTTGTAAAGCAGGCCAAGGTCAGTTCAGGGGAAGGCAGCAGTATGTACAGTCTAGTGCCATAAGGGGTGTGGATGTAAATGGCAATTAAGTTTACCATTAGAGTTGAGCGAACTTCTAGAAGTCCGGGTTCTGCTGGTTCGGCAGAACTTCGGGACAAAGTCCGGGTTCGGGTCCGGACAGAACCCGAACTTTGTCCCGGACGGGCTTGGGCCTGAAACAGGGCTTCAAGACGGCTTGGTCGTCTTGGGCCTGAAGATCTTCAAGCGAGTTGAGATTACCATTTGAATTAACGGTAAATGTAGGTGTGGGGAATACCGTGATCTGACATGTATGACGACGGAAGGGGACTTGACTGGAACCGGACGAAATGTTGGTGCGAAGACGGAGTGCGATTTTTATTGAGACGGACGAGACCTTGACTGGGACCAGACAATATGCTGGTGCGAAGACGGATTGCTTCTTGACATGGATGGAGACGGACGAGACCTTGACTGGGACCGGACAATATGCTGGT
>BLSH010262252.1:17171-33036 GCA_018402905.1 Glandirana rugosa
GTGTCAAGTCAGCGTCCCCGGGGACTACTCGACTGAACGTTCCGCATTGTGTTAAACCGAACTCTCCTGCTTGTGACTGTGTGTCCGGACATGACCGGTAGCCCTGATGGCCCTCAAAGGGCCACCCGGCTACCGAGTCACCCGGCCGGAGCATAAGAGTGTCCCAGGGGCGCTAGATGGGCAGCATCCCAGGTGATGTTACAAGCCAATTAGAATGGACGAGGAGAGAGGAGGGGGCGGGGCCGCCAGGGAGCAGCGTGACATCAATGAGAACTTCATACACAGCTGCTCCCTGTGCTTCTCTGTAGTTGAATCCGCGATCTACCCGTCAGGCGTCAGCTGACTGGCGGTGATTGACGGGTAGATCGCGGGGACCCTGTGAGAATACGAGGCCGGCCCACTGAGCCATCGGCCCACCGGGAAACTCCCGGTAGTCCCGATGGCCAGTACAGGCCTGTGTGTCAGTGTTCGTCCTCTCAAGCCAAATTGTGTTACGCCTTGCAAGTCAGCTCATCAGGGGCCCCTGCGACTGAACTGTGCCAGATTGCCTAATTGGAGGTATTGGTGTTAAAGGCCTTTAGTTATATATTCGGATATATAGATACATATATATATATATATATACTGTTCTTCTCAGACATATGTGCATTCTTCCTGTTATTGTTGTAATTGTATGTAATGCCATCACTTTATCATATATAAAGTTACACCAATCACCTATGTATAGAAAGGAGAAAAACACCACGCTATATCCCTATAAAAAGCAGCAGCCTAATACACAATCAGTATATCGTAAACAAGCTAATATAGAGGGCTGCGCTAGTTGTGGATGAGCATATTCATGTAATTAATGAGTCCAAATATACTAAATTGAATTAAACATAAATAACGATTGATAAAAGAAATCAGATTTGAATGGAAATGGTCATCAGCAAGCAGACTTCATATATATCTGTAGTCACCCGAAGTGCTGATTAAGCATGCTACGTGATCCACCACCAACAATTATAAGGCTTACCAAATAGATAAACCAAATCCGCATATAACCCGGTCCATCCAAATGAGTGGAAACGGATGAAAACCTCTGCTGTCACTATCCTAATCAACGACAGTAGTCGGATTAGATAGGACAAAGGTGCATATATCAAAGACCCCCTCCGGGGGTGAAATTGAGTCCCAGCCTTCACCGGTCAGTATTCGTCAAACCAATATCACCAAACGGATATAGCAATGAAAAAAGACGTTGTCCTGGGGATAGGACGACGTCTGTTGATGACGAAACGTACGTCGGGAGGTTGCGCTGACATCACCGCTGTTTACATTGTGTACCCGAGGGAAACAGCTGCCGGCTTTTAAACATGATTTTCAACTTTTCTTGGGAGTAGTATTTTAAATTTGGATTAAACGAAGTTATACAGTATTATGCTATGCGACCCTCTTTTTTCATTGCTATATCCGTTTGGTGACATTGGTTTGACGAATACTGACCGGTGAAGGCTGGGACTCAATTTCAATACCTGCTGGTATGTCTGCATATCTTTAATCTTAGAAATCTATGCTGGGTGTATTAGTACCACTGCTATCACTTATTTTGGGTGAGTTACTAGTTATTGTCCTAGAAAGGGATCATCTCTACATAAGCTGGAGCCCGGTTCTAGGTGGAGGCACTGCCAATTATATATTCATAGTCCACTCTTCCTTTAGCAAAAGCTCTGGCTCATTTGGTTACCTGCAGGTTAGTGCCATAGCCTGTGTGGAGAACTTCATATGACCCCCCCATAACATGGCTACACATCATAAAGGGGAGATGAAGGCAGATGAGTGCCCTACCCCCCGTCTGTCAAGGATAACAGCCGCCGTCTGGCAAGGCGGAGTGGAGAGGAGCACCTGGAAAAACGGAAAAAATGTATAATTAGATAAAACTTTCATAAATTATATATGGAATGCATTTGGTCTGTTACTATTAAAGCTCAAATATAGAGCAAGATTTGAATAAAGTATGGCCTTGTTCTGAGCAAAATTTGCATGAGCATTCATATTAGGGGGTGTTACAATTCATATTCCGTGGTTTTTACCACTGACAAATGTATTAGAGCTTCCAACTGGGAAAACTTTTTTGTAGTATTTCTGTTAAAGCGGTTGTCTACCCTTTAGAGGGATTTTTACCTACAGGTAAGCCTATAATAACACTTACCCGTAGGTAAAATGAATATCTCCAAAACCTGTATGGTTTAGGAGATATTCCCCCTCCAAGCAGCTGTGACGTCATGGCGCATGCGTCGTGTATGTCCCGGTGCATGCACCATGATGTCCCGGGAAAGGCCCGGAGCATGGCACCGGACCTTGCCGGAAAGATGGGCTCCCACTCGCATTCACGGGAGTGAAGGCTCGTGTCTCCGGCCAGTCACAGCACCAGAGCCGTGTACCCAGAAGCAAGATCTGAAGGAAGATGTCCGCTCCCTCAGAGGGGACCAAGCAGCCCAGTCGGATCTTCGTTTCAAGGTGAGTATTTCATAATGAGCTAGTATGTGGCATACTAGCCCATTATGCTATTGTCTTGCAGTTTTTTTTGTTTTTTTTTTTTCATTGGGTTATACAACCGCTTTAACCTTTCTATATTACTGAAAATCATCAGGAATGTATAAGAGAGGGAGACAAAAAAACAAGGAGGGGTTAGGAGCCAAACAAACAAACTTACATTAAATAATAATAAAACATCAATCATGATACTATTTAGCATATTCACCTTATTTGTTAATTTATAATGGAAATGTATTTATTCTTTAATATCAATATATAATCAATATGAATTGATTCTACCATATTTGTGTGGTTTTTTTTCTTGCTTTTTTCCAGCTCAGTTTCAGGGTCTTGGCAATCTTCTTATAGCCTAGGCCATCTTTATGTAGAGCAGCAATTCTTTTTTTCAGATCCTCAGAGAGTTCTTTGCCATGAGATGCCATGTTGAACTTCCAGTGGCGAGTATGAGAGAGTGAGAGCGATAACACCACATTTAACACGCCTGCTCCCCATTCACACCTGAGATCTTGTAACACTAATGAGTCAAATGACACCGGGGAGGGAAAATGGCTAATTGGGCCCAATTTGGACATTTTCACTTAGGGGTGTACTCACTTTTGTTGCCAGTGGTTTAGACATTAATGGCTGTGTGTTGAGTTATTTTGAGGGGACAGCAAATTTACACTGTTATACAAGCTGTACACTCACTACTTTACATTGTAGCAAAGTGTCATTTCTTCAGTGTTGTCACATGAAAAGATAGAATAAAATATTTACACAAATGTGAGGGGTGTACTGACTTTTGTGAGATACTGTATATGCATAATGTCAATCTAAATACATGTATTGATTGTGAACTCTTTCTTTTTTGAGGCACAACTACAGATACAAATACTCCCCCTGAGGAAGACCATTACGACAAAACGCGTTGGATAGTGCGCTAAAAAAAATATACTTTTAAACGCCCAAATTCAGTAGTGTGCAATAACTAACATGTTTTTATGTATCGTGAACATGTAAACTGAGCTCATATTTTAGTACCTGTCACAAAGCCTTTGTTTTAACTTATATTTTTTGTACAACAAAAGAATGAACTTTGCATAAACTTTTTACTAATTATTTACAAGCTGCTAAAAAAAAAAAGCCCACGAAGGAACTGTCCCAATCTAGCATACTCGGGGTGTGCAGCCCTTTTCCCATGTGTCCCCCCTTTGCAACAATTACTGTTTTGGGTGGTTAAACACCCGTCTTCCCCTCCCATTTTTTGGTGACACGTGAGAAACGGTGAGCTACGATAAGATGTGACAATTCTTTTAGTAATTGCTAATTGTTATTTTGTATTTTTGAACACTAAAAACACAATGGCAAGCAGTTATCAAGGTGAGGAATGGGCCAATTTGATGTCAGGACATTCCCTGCTTCGGCTCCTATTCCCCCCTTGTTTTTTTTGTCTCCCTCTCATCCATTCCTGATGATTTTCAGTAATATAGAAAGGTTAACAGAAATACTACAAAAAAGTTTTCCCAGTTGGAAGCTCTAATACATTTGTCAGCGGTAAAAACCACGGAATATGAATTGTAACACCCCCTAATATGAATGCTCATGCAAATTTTGCTCAGAACAAGGCCATACTTTATTCAAATCTTGCTCTATATTTGAGCTTTAAGGCCTCATACACACGGACGTTTTTTGACGCCTGCGTTTTCTGGCGTTTTTGCAGCTCTCCATGTTAGTCAATGGCCCCATAAAAACGTCTGCGTTTTTGAGCTGTAGATGGCGTCTGCGTTAGTGAGCTGAAAGTAGAACCCACGGCCATCGCGTTTTGAGGCTGTAACATTTTGTCGTTTTTTGACGCCGACGCCGCCTAACGCCAACTAATATTGTACCGGCGTTTTTTGACGCAGACGTTTTTAGGTTGAAAAATAGCAGAGGGATGATTTTGTTAAAAAACATGCCTATTGATGCCGACGCTCACTAACGTCGATGCATAACGCCGAAAAACGCAGATTTTTTTTTTTTTTTTTCCTTGACGTCAGGCCCGAAGTTTTGTTTATTTTTAAAGATACGCCCGTGTGTATGAGGCCTTAGAGGGTGCAATTGGCAAAAAAAATTCCTAGGACCATTGTATATTTTTTTTTTCTCTTTTTCAAATAGATTGATTGTACTTCAGCACTTTTTTGGCCCTACTTCTCCCATGGTTCACAGGAGTGCAGTTCGTTCTGCACTCTTCTGACCCATTTTCAGCCGACACCGGGCTAAAGTCCGCTGTTGGCTGACATTACCCACCCGGTCCAGCTGCTGGATCGATCCTGACTTTACAGTCGGGATCCACTCAGAAACATGGACTGGCAGGGAGACTGAGTCTGCCGCTCCCGCCCCCTCCACAGCCCAGCGCTCTATTGAGCACTGGAGGGGGGTGGGAGGCAGAGAGCTGGTGACTGACAGTGGCCGCTCTCTGCTCAGTGTGGAGGGGGGAACTGAGCGATCAGCAGCGTTTGATCGCTCAGTCCTCAGTGTAGAGGGGGGCAGATGTAGCATCGGATCGACGGTATACATTTCTTTTTTTTGGAAACCCAAACTTCTCTGTCACTTAAAGCGGAGTTCCACCCTGTTAAAAGTTGGTAGCTGCTGACTTTTAACAATTGGACAGTCGCCTGTCCCTCGTTCCAGCGATGTGGTCGCCCAATGGCTCGCTCGTCTCCACCAAAGAATTCCCTTAGTTTGCAGGGATTTCCTCTCACTTCCTGTTTGGCTATGGGATGGGTAGTGAAGGTAAATCTCTGAAAATGGGACACTGATGGTGAAAAAAAATCTGACGGGTTATAACCCTTAATTGCTCTATCCAAGAAAGAAGTTTTGCCTATAGTTCTACTTTAACGCCTCATGCACACAGTAAGTTTTAAAAATGTCGGCGCTACAGCAGCGCTAAACGCGCGTTCAGCCACATTCATTTTTCCATTACAAACACTCTATATAATGTTAAAACGTCAAATGCGGCTGACGTTTTTAGCCGTATTTTTCGTTTTTAATGCTCCTGGAAGCATAGGCTGTCATTTTTCTTTTTTTTTTTTTTACTGCCCCTAAACGTTTATGCCTCCAAACGCCTCTGACAGTTTGTGTGCATGGACACATAGGCTAACATGGAGCGGCTTTTAGAGGCAGTTAAAAAAAAAAACATCAAACGCCCCTAACAGCAGTTGTAAAAACGTCCTGTGTGCATGAGGCCTTAGCCTTCTATACCCTAAGGCTGTTGATACCTTAGCTGTCCAGGCCAAATTATACAGAGTCAGTATCTGTCAGGTAATGTAACTACACTCCTGACTAATTTGCGCACTTAAATAAGTTTCATGCGGATTTTTAGTTACTTAGTTGACCAGGTTGAAAAAAGACACAAGTCCATCTAGATGAACCAAAAAAAAAAAAAAAATATATATATATATATATATATATATATATATACACACACACACAGAGATACATACATATATATATATATATATATATATATATATAATATATATATATATCTATCACCATACAAACCCATGCACTATCCTTCACTCAGTTGATCCAGAGGAAGGCAGAAAAACCCCCAGCAAAGCCAATGATCCAATTTGCTATAGCGGGGGAAAAAGTTCAGATTTTCCCTGGATCAACTTTACCTATAAATGTTAGTCGCCAGTTATAATTACATATAGCCCATCTCCATCCAAATGTTCACCCCCTTGCCCAGCAAGCCCACATGTTTTGTGGTCAAACTGCTTTGTAGGAGACAGAGTTCTTTAAAACTGATGTAACTGCAGGGAACCAATGTGAACTGTCGCATGCACGTCAATGTTAACATGTGTTAGCGCATGTAAAAGTGCACAAGCAGAAAATTCTTGGAACTTATAAAATATTGATGCCAGATGCTGCTATGCCTCACCTACTTTGTAAAATTGTTGGAATGTGTGATTTTCTTGATACCATCACCAGACTTTAAACATAAATGCTTAAAAATATATAGCATTTATTTTGTACATAAAGTCTAAAAACATCATAAAGTTACTACAAAAGCAGTTCTCTACGTGGACAAGCCTCCAATGGATGAAGGTGGACAGGCTCTCTCCCTTTGAGCATATAGATGCCTCTTGTCATCACTGTAGTGCAGGGTTAAGCAATTAGCGGACCTCCAGCTGTTGCAAAACTACAAGTCCCATCATGCCTCTGGGTGTCATGCTTGTGGCTGTCAGTCTTGCTATGCCTCATGGGATTTGTAGTTCTGCAACATCTGGAGGTCCGCTAATTGCATATCCCTGCTGTAGTGTATGGCCTTAAACTCTTGACATGTTTTTCACGGTGGTCGGCTTCTTCGGGAGAAAATTTACACACGAAGAATGAGTATAAGAAAATATATATATAACATCCAAAAATACAGCAGATACATATTGCATAAGACATTACAGGCCACCAATATACAGAGTATCAACCTCCTAGGTTGATGAGCATGCGAGGGGGCATCGGGACGGGAATCCTATCCCTGAGCGAGCATGGGAGCACATAGTACAGAAAAAGGGCTCTGTATGATGCAATATAGTACAGTATATGTAATGTAGAACAAGATTACCCCTGGGACTTTAAAGGTAAAGGCACCTCAAATTAGAGTAACAGGAAGTAAAATGAGTACATTTTATTTATAATATATAAAAACAAAGTATATAATAAAAGTAGAAAATACGAAGTTTATACAGTATACCATATGTACATAGCAGTTAATTAGAAGCAGAGCATAGTCAAGCTAGCAACCATATTGCCAATAGGTCCCGACATGTTTCGGAAACTTTTCATTCCTTCCTTGGGAGACATGGAGCGTGTGCACTGTATAATCTATGGGTATACAACATATCAATAATAAATCATCCATAATACAATATAAAAGCAGATTAAGCAAGGTATAGATACAATACATGCTATAGCACGGCATAGCATGTTGCATATTGCAAAAACCTATACATACATGGCTATAAAGCAAGTAGAACCACATTAATTGAAAAAAAAAGTATATGTTGCAAAAGAAATGATTTATAAACATCTTGGGGGGGGGGGGGGCATATATATGCATATCAAAAACTTAGAGAAAAGCTGCAGTATCGTTCGTGTCTCTGGTTTAGAATCTCCGGACCCACCCATATAAGTGGATGGCGGCTCTAAAGCTGAGCCCTCTCAAGGATCGCACCAAGAATGAAGAACGGTCTGTGAGGCAACAGAGAGGGGGGACGCCCCCCTCCAATGACCCAAGTGTAGTAAAGAGATAATGCATCATCGCGCATTGTTGCAGCGCCCTCCCACCCTCCTGGCGTTCCAGCTTCTGGCATGGTGGTCTCCGTATGGCAAGTTGGCAGTTGGGCGACATCTGATGTCATCGACATCGGACATATATGTCCCTATATAGTCTTCCCCCATGGCGTCTATACCAGCCATGCGTCTCTAGTCGGCTGACGCCATGATGGGGCTAGGAATGTGAGGTTAAGAGTCTCACCATAAGTACTTTGGTTACATCTGTTACCATATTTTATTAGACATCAACTTAGTTTTGAACAGGTGAACCACTTAAAAACCCTCCCCTCTTTTCTTTTTTTATATTTTTTGTTCCATACAGTTATCTCTTTTTTTACTACGCTTGGGTCATTGGAGGAGGACGTCCACCTCCCCCCCTCCCCCTCTCCGTTGCCTCACAGACCGTTCTTCATTCTTAGTACGATCCCTGAGAGGGCTCAGCTTTAGAGCCGCCATCCTTCTAAGATCCACTTATATGGGTGGCTCAACTCTGTCACCCTGAATCCAATCACCATACTCCACACATCTTGGGGTTGCAGGGGAGTCCGGAGATTCTAAACCAGAGACACGAATGTTACTGCAGTTGTTCTGTAAGTGTTTGATATGAATATATATTTTCCCCCTCAAGATGTTTATAAATCATTTCTTTTGCAACATATACTTCTATTTTTCAATTACTATGGTTCTACTTACTTTATAGCCATGTATGTATAGGTTTTTGTAATATGCAACACGCTATGCCGTGCTATAGCATGTATTGTATCTATACCTTGCTTAATCTGCTTTTATATTGTATTATGGGTGATTTATTATTGATATGTTGCATACCCATAGATTATACAGTGCACACGCTCCATGTCCCCTGAGGAATGAATAAAAAGTTTCCGAAACATGTCGGGACCTATTGGCAATATGGTTGCTAGCTTGACTATGCTCTGCTTCTAATTAACTGCTATGTACATATGGTATACTGTATAAACTTCGTATTTTCTAATTTTATTATGTACTTTGTTTTTTTTTAACTCTTTTTATTGAAAAAGAAATTCACAAAACAAATATAGTGGTCCAAAGACCTACATATGCGTTACAAAGCAGATAGGGTACAGTTTGGCACATCAATGGCGATTATACGAATTCAATGGCTAGTGGAGCATTTAATATAGTATTAAAAGAACGATTAGTTGGATATCAAATGACAAATATAGAGACAGGTAGACCATCAATCCAGCATAACAGTAGGGAATTTTTCCCCAGTACCAATATTTCTATGCCTCCTACTGACCGCTAAGTAAATGTGCAAGTGAGAGAGGATGAGCACCAAGGGTCCCACACCTTGTTATACTTAGCGGGGCAACCCCTATGCTCAAATATTACCTTCTCAAATGGCAGGACCTGATTCACCATCTGAAGTCACGGCCGGATAGACGGAGGCACAGATTGGTTCCACCAATAACCTTCCGTGCCAAGAAAAGCGTTTCTGGTGAATTTAGGCCACTGCTCCTCATCCAAGATACCCAACAGACATATTTGTGGGGTACAAGGGACCGGGATCGAAAGGATCTGGGACAACATCTCAGTCACCCCTCTCCAGTAGAGGGCAATTACCGGGCACAGCCACATTACATGGTTAAAGTCAGCCCGTTGGGTACATCTGGCACATTAATGTGTTGGAATACGATGCATTGCATACAGCCTCACCGGCGACAAATAGGACTGGTGTAATATATACAGTTGAACCATTTTATTATTCACCGCCGGCGAGGCATACAGGTGTGAGGAACACGCCTCCTCCCAGTCCTCCTCTGTGATTTCAGGAATCCGTGCCTGCCACCTGTCTCGTACTGCCAGGGGCTGACTAATCACCAATTTGTGCAGTAGATGGGAATAAACATCGGATATCCGTCCCTTTGGGCCTTGAGATCTCAATATACCTATCAAGGGGTATTCTGAAAACTGTGACGCATCAACACTAAATTGTGCCTGGAGCAAGTGGCGGAGCTGCAGGTACCTATAGAATGCTGTCCGAGGAAGGTCCCATCTACCCTGCAAATCCGCAAAAGAGGCCAGCACTCCATTGCCATATATATCCCTCAAACGCGTCAGGCCCCAATGCTCACAGAACCTGCCGTCAACCAAGTTCTGCAGTTGAGGGAACATAGGGTTATTCCACAGTAGGTAAGTCTATATTTACTTGATCAAAACTGTCTAGTCTCCTAGCCTCTTTCCAAACCGAATGGGCCAGAGTAAGGATGGGAATTCTAACTTTAGGCAGTGAGTCTAAAGGGGCCTCTAGGGCTACCAACAGGTTTTCTAGGTGAAGGACAAACGCCAGGTGTGACTCCACCACCTCCAGACCGGCCGGACCCAGCCAATCCACCAGGTGGCGCAGCTGCCTCGCCAGGTAGTAATAATGCAAGTTGGGAAGCGCCATCCCTGACTCATCCTTAGGTCTCTGCAGCGTGGAAAATTTTAGTTTCCTTCTATTTTTGCCCCATATGAAGGCTATGAGCACAGCATCCAGAGTCTTAAACGATTTTGGCATCACCATTGGCATATGGGATGTTACATACAGACACTTGGGAAGGAGGATCATCTTGATCAAGTTGATCCGGCCCGCCACTGACAGTGGGAGCTTGGCCCAAACGTTAAGTTTAAATCTAATTTCACTAAGTAGGGGGTCAATATTTGCCCGGATTACATCCTTGGCTGACAATGTAATGATGATGCCTAAATACTTAAAGGCAGTTACCACCTTCAGTGTGTTATCCGCTGCAATACGATCACAGGTCTGTGGATACAATGGCATTAGGGCCGACTTTTGCCAATTAATTTTCAGTCCAGAATAAGCTCCATATGTCTCAAAAATCCGCATTGCAGCAGGCAAAGACCCCGAGGCATCTCTCAAATATAGAATGAGGTCACGTGCATATAACCCAATCCTGTCCTCCCTGGTGCCCAGAGCTATGCCAGTGACAGAAGGGGGATTGTCTGATACGCAGCGCCAGCATCTCAATAGCAACTGCAAAAAGCAGGGGAGACGGGGCACACCCGTCTCGTGCCCCTGTGAAGGCGACAAGGTACCATTCACCAGCAGATGAGACACCGGTGAAGCATATAGAATATTGACCCATTTGTGGAAGCTGCCTCCAAACCCAAATGATCTCAAAGCAGCCTGAAGGAAAGCCCATTCTATTGAATCAAAGGCTTTGGCTGTGTCCAGAGACGCCAAAGCACTAGACTCAGGCAGAAATTCCCTCAGCTGCACTATCAATTGGGTCCTGCGAATGTTGATGGACGTGAACTTGCCGGGCATAAAGACAGAGTGGTCCGAGTGTATAATGCTAAGAATGACTGAGTTGAGACATTTAGCCAGGATTTTAGCAAGAATCTTGTAGTCTGTATTGAGCAACGATATTGATCGGTAGGATGCACAGTCAGTAGGAGTGTTATCGGGTTTGGGTATAAGTACAACTGTATCTGAGTACATTGATGGCAAAAGTCTGCCTTCCTGAAATATCTTAGCATAGACCTGTTGCAAAACTGGTGCAAGAGTGTCCAGGTATCTGCAGTAAACCTCCAGGAGAAGGCCGTCTGGACCAGACGCCTTTCCAGCTGCCATGGAGGCCACCGCCTCTTTAATATCCTCTACAGTGATTCCATCATCTAGTAATGATACCTGCTCCTGTGACAACGTTGGAAAATGTAAATCTGCCAGATATGCTGTTATGTCATCAGTAGTTTGTGTAAGGGTAGAGGAGTACATGTCCGTATAAAGCTTGTGGAAACACGTAAGTATGTCCTCTGCTTTACATGCCTCCGTGCCATCCTCCCTGACAGTTTTTGTGACCAATGAGCTGGAGTCCTGCTGCCTAGCCATATGTGCTAATAAATGAATGGATTGATATTCAAAATATTTTTGCTGGGTAAAAATTGTTTTCCTCTTTGCGCTAGCAGACAAATGAGCCGAATACCCCTGGGACGCTTGTTCCCAGAGCACTCGGTTGGTACTAGTGGGTGCCGCTAAATACTGGGCTTCAGCTGCGTGGTATTCTTGTGCCAGGTCCTCTTCCTCCAAACAGGAAGTTCGTTTGATATATGCAATAGTGGATTTTAGGGCTCACCTTAAATAGGCCTTCAGAGTACCCCAAAACATTGCATCATTTCTGGGTCCATGGGCTTCCAAAAAAACCCGCAGCTGATCTGGGATCCTATCGTTTTCTCCAATAAGAGAGAGTCAAAAGGGTTGTACCTTCCAAGTTCCACGGAGTCCCGTATACCCAATGTCCAGAGTAAGTTGCAGTGGGCAATGGTCAGAAACCCCTCTGGACAAATAGGAGATAGAGGAGACCTTCGGGAGAATCTTATAGTTTCCAAAAGCCAGGTCAATTCATGAGAGTCCCCCTAGCAGAGATCGACCACGAATAGGCCCTGGCATCGGGGTTGACCACCCGCCACAAGTCATGCCAACCAAATTCAGTTATCAACTGGGCAAAGGTCGTCCCGGCACCAGGGTGTGAGGCCAGGGGGTCCCCATATCTGTCTACAAGGGGATCCATCAGCATGTTAAAAGCCCCCAGGTAAAGCGCAGCAAACATCATAGCCTCTTTTAGCACCTGTTGTTAGCCGGAGGGGGATTATAAATACCTATTATGACAAAAGGCAAAGAATACAGTTGAGCCCTTATGAATATATATCGCCCAAAGGCGTCTTCCTTGACCGATATACACTCACATGGAATTTATTTATGCATTGAAATAGACACCCCTCTAGAGTGGGAGGTATGACAGGAGTGGGCTGTTCACTGCAACCAAGGCTTTACCAACTGATGCACATTGTCAGAAATTAAATGCGTCTCCTGGAGACATATTATGTGCAAGCCGGATTGCAGTAGGACAGTCATCACCTGGGACCTTTTCTGCGGGGATCCCAGTCCCCGCACATGCCAGGACAGTATATTACACATACTAGCCATTGCAAAAAGAGTGATATATACATCGAGACCATGATAGTAGTCTTATCAGGAGCATAACCCTGTTACCGTATTGTGTGCCAAACATAATGCTCGGAAATAAAAAAAAAAAAACAATGAGTATACAACCCAAAACAGGGTACAGTACCAAACTATATACAGCACATAGTAGATATTTCAGAACCAGAATAGAGGCATAGGAAATTGCAAACGGGGCATTACCCGTACATTGCATCTGCAAATACATGGGCAATACGTGGAAAGTTCGCCCATTCCCACGCCTTCATCATAGTAGTGTGTGTGCACTCTCATCCAGGCTTTAAGATAATAAGTGCTGTGTAGAGACCCTGTTGCACCATGTCGTAGTTATTTTGGCTCCGTTAAATAACAGCTGAGTCTGAATGAGCACACAATATAAACATTGGGCCAGGGCCCGTTAGAGTATACAGTTACGGCATGGAGCAAGGAAAAAAAAACCCCCAGTCATCCAAGAAATCGGAATGGAACGCCAAGTCAAATCCAAAGTAGGGAGACATCCTATAAGAAAATAGCATCATAACTTTCAGCAGCAGTTTTACCAGTTAAATAAGAAGAATGGTATCTGACTAAGTTCTTGGTGCTGGGGTGCTGCAATGCCACCTAGCATCCATAGATGGCAGCAGGTCTCTGAGAGTGCCATTTCATGCCAGTTGCTGCTTCAAAATGACAAAGGCCATTCGATGCAGTCCATAGGAATGCAATAACCACTAGCTAATGTTTGTATGCATAGCAGGAAAAATGCCAGAGCAGTTAAAACTCAAAGTTAAATCTACTGGCACATAGCTGCACCCTGAAGGCAATCAAGCTGAACGAGTGTGCATGTCATACCAATCCCAGGCATCCTCTGGTGTAGTGAAAAAATGCACCTTTCCCCCATCAATCACCCGCAAACGTGCAGGAAATGACATGGAACAGACAGTTCCCATTTCTCTCATTTTATTCTTCACATCAGTAAACGATGCCCTTTGTTTTGCAGCTCAATAGAGAAATCTGGTAAAATCCGCACTTGAGTGTTGTCAAAGCGTATCTGTCCCTTTTGTCTAGCCTTCTAGAGGACGAGATCTCGATCCTTGCAATTCAACATTCGGGCAAGCAAGGGACGAGGGGGGGCTCCCGATGGAGGAGACTTCGTCGGCACTCTAAGTGCCCTTTCAACTGCAAAGGCAGGGGAAAACTCAGTGTCTGGAAAGGTGGTTTTCAGTCATGTCTCAACAAATTCCCCAGGGTTTTGCCCCTCAGCCTTCTCTGGGAGCTCCACAATCCTAAGATTGTTCCTTCTCATCCGGTTCTCTAGGTCGTCAGCTTTCTGGGACCAAAAGGATATCTGTTTCTCCACCGCCAACACTTTAGTAGGAACCGGTGCAAAATCATCCTCCAATACAGAGATTCGGTGTTCGGTTTCTGACCAGCACTCCCGGACACATTGCTTGTCCGCGCTCAGTAGGTCTATATCCACCTTTAGCTCCTCCATCTTCCCCGTCAGAGAAGTGCTTGAAGTAGTTATGGCATTCATGAGTTGAGCATGCACCTGCTCCAGGGTTAACTTACCCTGCTTGTCCGAGCTCCTAGGTGTGCCGATGCCGGAGGTCCCTCCACTCCTCGTGTGCGGTGGGCTGTCGTGGCCATCTTTCTTCTCAGACCGGGCATATTCTTTTAGCTTTCCACGGCCGCGGGCGAACCCCCCTTGCTCATCTTGGCTGCAATTTGTAGCGGGGTGAGAGTACTTCAGGCTCAGGTAGTTGAAAAGGTACGGTACGCAAAGAATAAGCAGGATAATGACGGATGCTTTGGGGCGGTGGACGGAGCTCCTCTTAAGCACGTCCGGCCATCTTGACGTTCGCCACACCCCCATGTACTTTGTTTTTAAATATTATAAATAATATTAATAAATAATAATAAATAAATAAGATTTACTCATTTTACTTCCTGTTACTCTAATTTGGGGTGCCTTTACCTTTAAAGTCCCAGGGGTAATCCTGTTCTACTTTGCAAATTGGCACTGAACAAGGCTTGCCAGCCGAAATGTGTTCGCTTTCTCCTTTTTGTTCATATTATCGGAGGATTGTGGATTAGCCGGCTGTTTTTCTGTTTTGACGAGTATCTACTTTACAAATTGTTTAGGGATGTGGTAATGGGCTTTGTCTCCCTTTGCCCAATTTACCCCAGTTGGGCTTGTGTCACACTCATAGTGGTTCACTTTCAATATAGTACAGTATATAAACCAATTGGTATTGGAAATCAAAAAGTAGGGATGACTACATATTTTTAGAATGTAATAATTATAGTGATCATATATTGTGGCAGTAAAATAAACTAGCAATATAGTATAATATAATATCGTGGTAACCAGTGATTGAAATCCAATAAAGCTTCACGATTAATCGTTAAAGAATCGAGATCATGATTCTACCCCCCCT
This sequence comes from Glandirana rugosa, assembly GCA_018402905.1. NCBI lineage: Eukaryota > Metazoa > Chordata > Amphibia > Anura > Ranidae > Glandirana > Glandirana rugosa. The sequence goes on from BLSH010262252.1 coordinate 32,433, forward strand.
CCCGATCCTTGCACAGCATTTTCCCTATTCAGTGTAGAGAGCTCTCTGCTGACACAAAAAAAAATAAATCTAGGCAGCCTGACCAGTTTATCACAACACTGCTTAGGCAGAGATAAAGAGAAACATTGTAACACTTTTAGATCAAATGAAGGAACTTCCGTTTGTAAATGAGCCTAAACCTTTTTCTGACACTTGTTCCTTACAGGTTAAAAATCTGTATTTTTTGCTATAAAATTATTTAGAACCCCCAAACATTATATATATATTTATATTTTTAGCAGAGACCCTAGAGAATAAAATGGCGGTTGTTGCAATACTTTATTGAAATATAAAAATGCAGCGCTTAATACGTATAAAAGATAAAATATAACATGCACTAAAGAAACAATATATTAAAAGTCCACAGGTGCATGTGTAAGTAATGTTCTCAGATTTGTGCTGAAGATCAATACAGCAAACCCGCAGTCCACTGGCTATATTTGAGTGAATAAATCCAGGACAGTGCAGGAGTGGGGTCCATCACCAGGAAGGAGGGGGTTCACACAAGCCTCTTACCCCAACTGTAGGACCACTTCATGAGAAGATGGTCATAGGAGCTTTGTTG
>BLSH010262319.1:34294-53897 GCA_018402905.1 Glandirana rugosa
CGACGTTTGACGGGGAGGACACAGTGACCGACGTTTGACGGGGGTGGATAGAGTGACCGACGTTTGACGGGGAGGACACAGGGCAGTTTGCAGCCAGTGACACAGGAGGGGCAGTTTGCAGCCAGTGACACAGGAGGGGCAGTTTGCAGCCAGTGAGATAGGTGGGGGCAGTTTGCAGCCAGTGACACAGGAGGGGCAGTTTGCAGCCGGTGACACAGGAGGGGCAGTTTGCAGCCAGTGAGATAGGTGGGGTACATTGCAGAGTCGCCCCCCCCCCCTACACTTACCCCATCCAGCAGGCAGGATTATTGCAGAGATTCGGCATGCGAGAGCGCGCTGGGTCTGCAGAGTTCGGCATGCGAGAGCGGCTGTCCCCCCCTCGTCGGTCCCCGGGCGGTCATGGTCTCTGTGGGAGCGGAAGTCACCTCCGCTGCCACAGTGACCCGCCCCCGCATCCAATCACCCTATGCATGGCCGCAGGAACAAGCGCACATGCATAGGCTTTAATGGCCGTCCAATAGGCTCACTACTTGGCTGTCATGCAACAGCCAAGGAGCCGAAAAGAAAAAAAAAAAAAAAGAAAGTCAATGTACCGGCGCCACCTGTAGGTGGGCGGGGTTGACTTTTTTTTTTTCCTTTCGTCTTTTGCCGGCTCGGAGGCGGCACCCCAGCGCCCCTCCCACACCAGCCGCCGCTGCACTTGAAGTTCATTTTCCACCTGCTAAGTCCACGTCTTTATGGACCTTGCATTGTGCAGTGGTGCGCATTCATGTTGGAAGAAGAAGGGGCCATCGGGAGCATGAAATTGTCCAAGATTCTGACGCCTTAAGAGTTCCCTTCACTGGAACTAAGGGCCCAAGCCCAACACTTGAAAAACGACCCCACACCATAACCCCCACTCCACAAAATGATTTGGACCCGTGCACAAAGCAAGGTCCATAAAGACATGGATGAGCGAGTGTGGGGTGGAGATTCCTGACCTCAACCCAATAGAACACCTTTTGACTGTGAGCCAGGCCTTCTCGTCCAACATCAGTGTCTGACCTTACAAATGCACTTCTGGAAGAATGGTAAAACATTCCCAAGGTGGGCCAACTCAATATTGAACCCTACAGACTAAGACTGGGATGCCATTAAAGTTCATGTATGTGTAAAGGCAGGCGTCACAATACTTTTGACAATATAGTGTGCTCATGTGTGTTTGAGCTTTAGGGTGCACACCCTAATGCAATAGGCTGTGCATGTCTATGGATTTGGTAAACAGTTGCATAAATTTCACGCAACATAAACTGCAAAAATTGCAGCAGCAACTGTTTTATTCTACAGGGCACCTGCTTCCACAAAGTATGTTTTGGGGGTCGGGGGTGTTTAAAATTTTTTGTTAAGTTCTATGAGAAAAAAAAACTGCTCCACTCTGCTAGAAAAGTGGTTAAGAATGAAACTGAACTCTAGAAGCTGTTCCTAAAAAAGGCCAACACCAGCATTGCCTGTGGTCTCTCTGCAGCCGAATTTACCAATTTTGCCATTAGTTGTTCTGCACTGTGTTGTTACATAGAGGCAGCCATCTTGGTAGAGGCAGGGTTTTGCTTGTTCAGGTCAGCCTCAAGCAAGGAGAGCAGTGATCAGCACAGTAGTGACATCATCAAATTGTATTCCAGATCTCCTGAGACTAGTGGTCAGAGGCAGCAGTGTCTTAGATGATCTCATGCTGCAGATACGCTGTACGACTATGAGGCTGCGGGCACAGGAGGGCCTAGGCACTCTCTCATACCAGGGAGTGCACTGCTACTTTTCAGGAGGAATTCCAAGACAAAGGGGCACAGCTTAGGCACAATAAATATTTCTAAACGATCCTTATAACACAGCAAGCATTCACTTTTTGGGTTCAATTCTACTTTAAAGTGTTTGTAAAGGTTAATTTAAAAAAAAAAAAAACAAACAAACATGTCATACTCACCAGCTCTGTGTAATAATTTTGCACAGAGCAGCCCCGATCCTTCTCTTCTTGGGTCCCCCACCGGCGCTCGTGACTGCTTCCTCCTGCTGAGTGCCCCCAGAGCAAGCTGTGCTTTGAGGGCACTGGTGCATGCTTGCTGCTGAGCCACCTCTGTGTGCTTAGAGCATAGGGCAGAGCTTGGCCTGTGATTGACAGCAGGAGGAGCCAATGAGGAGGCAGAGACCCAGGAGAGCTTCAGCGATCGGGTGCAGGTAGGTATTGGGGGGGGGGGGGGCTGCACACTGAAGGTTATCTACCTTTATACATTCTATGCTTAAAAAAACCTTCAGCGTTTAGAACCACTTTAAAGTGTTTCTAAACCCACAACAGTAAAACCAGTCTGTATATGCAGCATTGCATGCTTGTTATACTCACTGTGGAACTTAAGGGGTTAATCATCTGCATTGTGTGAAAAGGCTGTTTTATCCTCTATGCCATAGTTCTTCCCCTCCTGCACTGTCTATCTGTGCAAGAGCAGCTAACACAGACAGGGTGGCCAACCTGCACATGCTCAGTTGTGTCTTTTATGCTGGAGAGAACGTGTACTTCTCAGATCTAGCCAGGTCACATGATATTGACATCACACATGTGGGCGTGTATACAGGCTGTAGTGGAAATCTCCTCCTACCTGAAATCTCAGCATGAAGAAACTGTGCAGTCTATCATGTGACTGTGGTATACAGATCCTCCATAAATGTATATAGTGGCAGTATTTTAATGTAAAAAGAAGATTTATAAGCTGTGGGCACTATGGGGGCAGATGAACTATTTTCATATTACTGGGACACTTTAAAGCAGAACTTAACCAATTACAGCAACTGTGGTCTTTTTGTCCCCCCCCCCCCCCCTTTTACAAAAAACGTGAAGAATTGCGCTTTTATTTTATTATTTTAGGACCTTTTTGTGCTTCCTGCCTAGACTGTGCCTGATTGCCTTCTGAGATGGCCATGTTACACCTATCCCTGGAGGCAGTGTACGTACGCCAAAAGATTCAGAGCATGTGCAGATGTGCTCATGCTGCATTGCGGCCACTACAGTGCACAGTAGAAACTTGCAGCATTTGTCGTTTTTGTGCTGCACATTAATTACCTGCACAGGGAATTTCTGAAGATGGCTGCCTGGAAGAAGTGCAGGGGAGAGGGACTGATTCAGTGGTAAAAGTACCGCTCTAAAATTTTTGTTCACCTTTACAGAAAATATTGCATTTGCCTATGTTAGGAATTTCCTATGATCTTTAGCACCATCTCATGGACAGATAAGGTATTTTCCTTTTAAATCAATGAGAAAAATTCAACCAGCATAGGGAACAGCCTAATAACATTTAGGATGAATGTATTTGCACTTTTACTGGATGAATTGCCTTGAGGTATTTTTTAATAAATACATCCCTTAACCACCTCCCATCCGCGCCATAGCCAAATGATGGCTACAGCGCGGCTCTAAAATGCCGGGAGGACGTCAATAGACGTCCTCCCATTTGGCTCGTGCTGGGCGCACTCCCGCAAGCGGCGCGCGCACGTGCCGCCGCACACTGCGGGAGCGTGCCCGCGGGTCGGGCGGACCTGATGTCCGCCGGAGACCCGCGATCTCCTTTCAGAGAGGAGGAACGGGGAACCGCCGAAGTAAACACGTCGGTTCCCCGTTCTGTGAGGGGGGGGGGGGCATGCCAGATCTACTGATCCCTGTCACTGGGATCAGTTAGATCTCTCATGCCCCTGTCAACCCCGCCCCCACACTGTTAGAACACACCCAGGGAACATAGTTAACCCCTTCACTGCCCCCTGCAGGTTAACCCCTTCCCTGCCAATGACATTTACACAGTAATCAGTGGACATTTAAATTTCTGATCGCTGTATAAATGTCATTGGTCCCAAAAAAGTGTCAAAAACGTCCGACATGTCCGCCCCAATATCGCAGTACCGATAAAAATCGCAGATCGCCGCCATTACCAGTAAAAAAAAAAATAAATAAAATAAAAACGCCATAAGTCAATGTCCATAGTTTGCAGGCGCTATAACTTTTGCGCAAACCAATCAATAAATGCCGATTGCGATTTTTTTTTACCAAAAATATGTAGAGGAATATATATCGGCCAAAACTGATGAATAAATTTGTTTTTTTATTTTTAATTTTTGGATATTTATTATAGCAAAAAGTAAAAAAATATTGTTTTTTTTTCAAAATTGTCGCTCTTTTTTTGTTTATAGCGGCGATCAGAAATGACGCAGCGGTGATCAAATACTATCAAAATAAAGCTCTATTTGTGGGAAAAAAAGGACGCAAATTTTGTTTGGGTACAACGTCGCAGGACCGCGCAATTGTCATTCAAAGAGCGACAGCGCTGAAAACTGAAAATTGGTCCGGGCAGGGGGTGGGGGAGGGGGGTTTAAGTGCCCAGTAAGGAAGTGGTTAAAGTGGTAGTAAAGTCCGCTTTGTGATTTTTACCTACAGGTAAGCCTATAATAAAGCTTACCTGTAGGTAGAATGAATATCTCCTAAATGGGCACCGTTTAGGAGATATTCACCCTGGATGCAGCCGGTGATGTTATTGACGTATGCGGGACCTTCAGAGCACTGTGCCATAACTGAGGGCTGGCACGGGAATGCGCGAGATTGGTATCATCGCGGTTTCGGACACTCACACAGCTGGAGTCCGCGAACCCAGAAGGAAGACTGGAGGAAAATGGGAGCCCTCTCAGCGGTGACAGTGCTGTCACTGCTGGAGGGCTTCGTTTTAAGGTATTTCATAATGTGCTAGTATGCAATGCGATGCATACTAGCACATTATCCTATTATATTGCAGGGGAATTTTTTTTTTTTTTTTTTTTACCACAGTGGTTTACTACCGCTTTAGTGTTATATATAACCCTATTGTCTTTTTTTATGATATAGCACAATCATGTACACACATTTTTGGAAACTAATTACAATGTATCCTAAATAAAGATGTTTTTTAAAATATATATCTATATATATATATATATATATATACACAGTGGGTATAAGTCTACACACCCCTGTTAAAATGTTAGGTTTCTGTGATGTAAAAAAATGAGACAAAGATAAATAATTTCTGAATTTTTTCCACTTTTATAACCTTCACACCGGGGCCGGTCGAGCGTTAACGGTAAAACACTGCTAATTTGCGGCGTTTTACCACTGGTTATAGCGGCGCTATGTTGCCGCTATTCGGGCGGCGGCGGTGCACTTTTAACCCCCCCCCACAACATTTTCCTACAGTAAAAGCCATGGTCAGCAGAGAGCTTCCAAAGCATCAGAGGGATCTCATTGTTAAAAGGTATCAGTCAAGAGATGGATACAAAAGAATTTCCAAGGCATCAGATATACCATGGAACACAGTGAGGATCGTCATCATAAAGTGGATAAAATACGGCACAACAGTGACATCTCCAAGAACTGGACATCCCTCCAAAATTGATGAAAAGACGATTAGAAAACTGGTCAGGGAGGCTGCCAAGAGGTCTACAGCAACATTAACCACTTGACCGCTGGGCACACCCCCCCCCCTCCCCAATTTCCAGCTTTCAGTGCTCTCACATTTTGAATTCTTTTGGCGGTATTTAATCACCGCTGGGTTTTTTATTTTTTGCACTATAATTTAAAAAAGACAAAAATTTTTTATAAAATTTAGCAAATTAGTAATTTTTCTTCATAAAATTTGGCCAAAATGTATACTGTACATATCTTTGGTAAAAAAAAACAAATTAGTGGATATTATTTAGTCTTTGTGAAAGTTATAGAGTCTGCAAGCTATGGTGCCAATCACTGAATATTGATCACACCTGATGTACCGACGGCCTATCTCATTTCTTGAGACCCTAACAAGCCAGGAAAGTACAAATACCCCCCAAATGACCCCTTTTTGGAAAGTAGATATTCCAAGGTATTTAATAAGAGGCATGGTGAATTTTTTGAAGTTGTAATTTTTTCCCACAATATTTTGCAAAATGAAGATTTTTTTTTTCTTTTTTTTCACAAAATTGTCATATGTTAAAAGGTTATTTCTCACACCCAGTATATGCATACCACAAATTACACCCCAAAACACATTCTACTACTCCTCCTGAGTATGGCAATACCACATGTGTGAGACTTTTACACAGCCTGGCCACATAAAGAGGCCCAGCATGCAGGGAGCACTATCAAGCGCTCTAGGAGCATGAGTTACACATAAAATTTCTTGACTACCTCTTGCACTTTTGAAGGTCTTGGAGCACCAGGACAATGGAAACGCCCAAAAAATTACCCCATTTTGGAAAGCAAACACCCCAACGTATATTCTATGAGGCATAATGAGCCTCTTGAACGCATCATTTTTTCCACAAGTTTTTGGAAAATGTGGAAAGAAAATGAAAACGCTTTTTTTTGTTGTCCATTTATACATTTCTAACACACAGCATGTACCTAGCAAAAATAACACCCCACAAAATATTCTGCTACTCCCGAGTATGGCGATACCACATGTGTGACACTTTTACACAGCCTGACCACATATAGAGGCCCAACATGCAGGGAGCACTGTCAGGTGTTCTAGGGGCATACATTTCAAATCTAATTTGACTACCTTTTACACTATTGTGAGGCAGTGTGCTGGCATGGATAGGCACTGTAGTGGCACGGATAGGTAGTGTAGTGGCATGGATGGGCAGTGTAGAGGCACGGATGGGCAGTGTAGTGGCACGGATGGGCAGTGTAGTGGCATGGATGGGCACTGTAGTGGCATGGATGTGTCATGGATGAGAACTGATGTGGTATGGATGAGCATGAATGAGGCACACATGAGCCATGGATGGGGATGGATGAGCCGTGGATGGGGATAGATGAGCACGGATGGGGATGACTGAGCACGGATGGGGATGGATGAGCATGGATGGGGATGGATGAGCACGGATGGGATGACTGAGCACGAATGAGGATGGATGAGCATGGATGGGGATGACTGAGCACAGAAAAGGATGACTGAGCACGGATGGGGATGGATGAGCACGGCTTGGTGGGTGAACATGGATGGATGGGTGAGCATGGCTGGGTGGGTGAGCATGGATGGATGGCTGGGTGAACATGGATGGATGGATGGCTAGGTGAGCACGGCTGGGTGGGTGAGCATAGATGGATGGCTGGGAGTGCATGCATGGCTGGATGAGGATGGATGGGTGAGCATGGATGGATGGGTGGCTGAGCATGGATGAGGTGAGGATGGCTGGGTGGGTGAGCATGGATGGATGAGCATGAATGGGGTGAGGATGGCTGGATGGGGTGAGGATAACTGGTGGGTGTGGATGGATGGTGGGGGGTGCAGCCTGTCCCCCACTGTCACTTAGCAGCACTGTGGGCATTACACATTGCCCACAGTGCTGCAGCACAACCTCTCTCCCCCCTCTCTCCTCTCGCAATGCACCGATCGGTGCGGAGAGGAGAGAGAAAAGCCGGCGGAAGGCTTGTTTACATGTCATCGCTCCGTCATTTGATCACGTGGTAAAAGACCGCTCACAGCGACCATTCACCGAGATCCATGATGCGCAGGGTCCCCTGGCCCCGGCAGCCACAGATGTTCCCATGTGCGCGCCCCAATTTTAATTTTACTTCCCTCCACCTAATAAATTTCAGTTTGTTGTTAAACTGAGTTGGACATTTTTTTACATCACAGAAACCTGACATTTTAACAGGGGTGTGTAGACTTTTTTTTATATACTATCCATATATATATAGAATGATCCCAGTAATCAAGTCATATATATTTCCTTGTACATTTTATAATACTCGATTGTTCTATAAAGCTCAGTGATTGTAAGGTGCAGGAGGCATCTATAAATGATTATTTATAAGGCTGTGCGTTTACAGAGGGTTACATGCGGTAGCGCACAATGCTTGGTGTTGGCAGTTTATTTACAGAGGTTCAGAATCATTAAAAGGTGACAGAGGTGACTGCAGAGAGCCCAGACGTGTCATACAAGTGTGCGAGTCCTTGTCATTTTTTCCATGCTCATTTATTTACATGTGTATGAATGCAACCTGTTTCAATGTGTTATTAAATAAAAAGTAAACCTTTGGTGTAGTTCTCATTTATACATGTACAATACATGGGAAGTCACCTAACAGTATATCGATGTTACATTAAATATATACAGCAGTATGTGAAATCTGGATCTCTGTCAATCATAGGAGTGTGCAGCCTATTGCATTAGGGTGTGCACTCCAAAGCTCAAACACATGGTAACGATCACTCACTGTGTTCATTCAGAAAGGGAAGGGGGCCAGTAAATTACATATTTAGTGGCCCCTTCCCCCACTCATCCTAAAACATCCCCCTGTGTGTGCCTGCAGCAGTCGGTGGGAGAGAAGAGGAGGGAAACTGGCAGCACTGCGGAGGGAAGGGGGACAGGGCAGCAAGGGGAATCTGCGGGGCATGGGGTGATTAAGGTGTGCCCAGGTACACCCTGTGCGCACACCTATGCTGTCAATGCAATACCACTGATCATAACAATGCTGCCACTTCTAGGATCTGCAACATTGTCGGGGGGGGGTAATTGCAGGACTGCACACACATGTCCGCAATGATTGGGGTGGGCCTCCTAATAGCCACGTCATACATAATATACCTATATAAGGGAAAACTTTGCAGTCCCTGTTGTAAACCATCAGGCCATACACATACAGTTGTGCTCCGAAGTTTGCATATCCTGGCAGAAAGGGTGAAATGTTGGCATTCATACCGAAAACATGACTGATCATGCCAAAAAAACTGTCTTTTTTTTTTTAACCACTTGCCTCCTGGGCATTTTCACCCCCTTCCTGCCCAGGTCAATTTTCAGCGCTGTCACACTTTGAATGACAACTGCGCGGTCATATATTTTTTTTCACACAAATAGAGCTTTCTTTTGGTGGTATTTAATCACAACTGGGGTTTTTATTTTTTGCTAAAACAAACAAAAAAAAAAACAAAGCGAAAATTTAAAAAAAAAAAAAAAAAAAATCAGTGTGCTATAAAATTTTGCAGACAGGTAATTTTTCTCCTTCACTGATTCACACTGATAGGTGTCACTGATGAGTGGGCACTGTTGGGACTGCACTGATAATCAGGACACTGATAATTAGTGCCCTGATTATCAGTGCTGATATCCCTTTAACACAAGCCGGTTATCGGGTCTCTTCTCCTCATGCAGTCAGTCTGAAGCCTCGTACACACGGTTCGACGGTCGTACGACTGAACGGACCAAATCGTATGTTGGCTGTTGTATCTAGCATACTGACATGCACTACACGATCGTACGACCAAGCCGAACGTAGTGTCGTGTTATGAACGTATAAAGAGAAATTTCAGGTGCATGTAATTTGTGTCTGGCCGTTCCCGACTTCTGAGCATGCATGTTTTGCACAATACAACTTGTTGGACCAACTTCTCTGTACACACGATACAACGGTCGTACGACCGCTTGTTGGTACTACCAAAGTTTTCTAGTCTGCTCATACAACTCCTGTTGTACGACAGTCGTACTTCGGCTGTTCTAATCACGCGTACTAACAATCGATTTCGTACGACCTGTTGTATACGATCGTCGAACCGTGCGTACGAGGTATGAGGAAAGGAAAAGCCGATAACCGGCTTATGTTTACATCATGATCAGCTGTCATTGGACACAGCTGATCACGTGCTAAAGGGCCACTGTGATTGGCCCTTTACCCCGATCTGTGATCCAAAAGACTCAACAATCACAAAGAGGGACACGCAGGCAGCGCGATCACAGCAGGACATCCATATACACCCTCCCGGCAATGTAAGCCCAGGCTGTAGCAGTCTTTTGGCTATGGCTCAGACGGGAAGCGGTTAAAGATAGTGATCATATAAAACCATTTATTATCACATAGTTGTTTGGATCATAATAATCACAGAAATCAAACAAATGGCCCTCATCAAAATATTCCCTGGAATATTTGGCCTTGGTACAGACACACAAGGTGGCACACACAGGTTAAAATGGCAATTTAAGGTTAATATCTCGCATCTGTGGCTTTTTAAATTGTAATTAGTGTCTGTGTATAAATAGTCAATGAGTTTGTTAGTTTTTATGTGGATGCACTGAGCAGGCTACATACTGTGCCATGGGGAGCAGAAAAAAAAAACTGTCAAAAGACCTGCATAACAAGGTAATGGAACAGGGTATAAGATGATATCCAAAGCCTTGAATATGCCAGTCAATACTGTTCAAAAGAAGTGGAAAATTCAGGGATCTCTTGATACCAAGCCAAGGCCAGGTAGACCAAGAAAGATTGCAGCCACAACTACCAGAAGAATTGCTTGGGATACAAACAAAAGCCCACAGGTAACCTCAGAGGACATACAGGCTGCTCTGGACAGTGTGGTTGTTTCAAGGAGCACAATACGATGATACCTGAACAAAAATAAGCTGCATGTTCGAGTTGCAAGAAAGAAGCCTTTACTGCGCCAATGCCACAAAAAAAAGCCCGGTTACAATATGCCCAGCAACACCTTGATACGCCTCACAGCGTTTGGCACACTGTAATCTGGAGTGATGAGACCAAAATAGAGCTTTAGTCACAACCATAAGTGCTATGTTTAGAGAGGGATCAACGAGGACTATAGCGACAAGAATACCATCCCCACTGTGAAGCATGATGGTGACTCACTGATGTTTTGGGAGTGTGTGAGCTCTAAAGGCACAAGGAATATTGGGAAAATTGATGGCAAGATGAATGTAGCATGTTATTAAAAAAACACTGGCAGGCAATTTGCATTCTTCTGCACGAAAGCTGCGCATGGGACACTCTTTGACTTTCCAGCATAACAACGACCCTAAACACAAGGCCAAGTTGACCCTCCAGTGGTTACAGCAGAAAAGGGTGAAGGTTCTGAAGTGGCCATCTCCTGACCTTAATATCATGGAGCTACTCTGGGGAGATCTCAAAAATGCGGTTCATCCAAGACAACCAAAGACTTTGCATGACCTGGAGCTATTTTTCTAAGAAGAATGGGCAGCTATACCACCTGCAAGAATTCAGGGCCTCAGAAAACCATTACAGAAGACTGCACACTGTCATTGATGCTAAAGGGAGCAATATTTAGTATTAAGAACTAAGGGGATGCAGACTTTTGAACAGCGGTCATTTAATCTATTTGTTGCCATGTTTTGTTTCATGATTGTGCCATTCTGTTATGACCTACAGTTCAATATGAATCCCATAAGAAATAAAAGATGTGTGTTTTGTCTGCTCACTCATGTTTTCTATTAAAAAAAAAAAAAAAAAAAGTACATAGATTACCAATTCCCCAAGGGGATGGAAACTTTTGAGCACACCTGTACCTTGTCCAGAGGGAAGCCAAGTAATGGACCATGTCTGGGAACTCTGCATTATTTTATGGGACATCTCTTCTGTTTACTATCTTTGGAAGCACTTATGAGGGGACCTGTAGTAATTCCCAAGGAACCTTTCAATATATTTGTATTTCTCCTTTAGATACATCCTGGCCATTTCTTTCACTTGGGGTTGGATATACACTATATGACCAAAAAGTATTGGGGCGCCTGCCTTTACACGCACATGAGCTTTAATGGCATCCCAGTCTTAGTCCATAGGGTTCAAAATTGAGTTTACCCACCCTTTCCAGCTATAACAGCTTCAACTCTTCTGGGAAGGCTGTCTACAAGGTTTAGGAGTGTCTATGGGAATGGCTGCCCATTCTAAACCTTGTGGACAGTCCTCCCAGAAGTGTTGAAGCTGTTAGAGCTGCAAAGGGTGGGCCAACTCAATATTGAACCCTACGGACTAAGACTGAGATGCCATTAACGTTTATGTGCATGTAAAGGCAGGTGTCACAATACTTTTGACAATATAGTGTATATTTTCATACATAATAGATCAACTGTGATCACTAAACTATACTCTCTGGATTAGTGTGTGGGGCTAAAAGATAAACTTAGGTGACCTAACTGAAAGTAAGCTATGTACAGTGTCTTGAAAAAGTATTCATTTCCCCCTTGAAATTTTCCCCATTTTGTCATGTTACAACCAAAAACGTAAATGTATTTTATTGGGATTTTATGTGATAGACCAACACAAAGTGGCTCATAATTGTGAAGTGGAAGGAAAATGATAAATGGTTTTCACATTTTTTACAAATAAATATCTGAAACGTGTGGCGTGCATTTGTATTCAGCCCCCTTTACTTTGATAACCCTAACTAAAATCTAGTGGAACCAATCGCCTTCAGAAGTCACCTAGTAAATAGAGTCTACCTGTGTGTAATTTAATGTCATGATAAATACAGCTGTGCTGTGAAGCCCTCAGGTTTGTTAGAGAACCTTGGTGAACAAACAGCATCATGAAGGCCAAGGAACACACCAGACAGGTCAGAGATAGAGTTGTGGGAGAAGCTTAAAGCAGGGTTAGGTTATAAAAAAAACATCCCAAGCTTTGAACATCTCACAGAGCACTGTTCAATTCATCATCTGAAAATGGAAAGAGTATGGCTCAACTGCAAACCTACCAAGACATGGCCGTCCAAACTGACAGGCCAGGCAAAGAGCGTTAATCAGAGAAGCAACCAAGAGGCCCATGGTAACTCTAGAGGAGCTGCAGAGATCCACAGCTCAGGTGGGAGAATCTGTCCACAGGACAACTATTAGTTATGCACCCCACAAATCTGGCCTTTATGGAAGAGTGGCAAGAAGAAAGCCATTAGCAGTCCAGTTTGTGAGAAGCCATGTGGGGGACACAGCAAACATGTGGAAGAAGGTGCTCTGGTCAGATGAGACCAAAATTTAACTTTTTGGCCTAAAAGCAAAACACTATGTGTGGCGGAAACCTAACACTACACATCACCATGAACACACCATCCCCACCGTGAAACATGGTGGTGGCAGCATCATGTTGTGGAGATGCTTTTCTTCAGCAGGGACAGGGAAGCTGGTCAGAGTTGATGGTAAGATGGATGGAGCCAAATATAGGTCAATCGTAAAAGAAAACCTGTTAGTCTGCAAAAGACTTGAGACTGGGGTGGAGGTTCACCTTCCGGCAGGACAACGACCCTAAACATACAGCCAGAGCTACAGTGGAATGTTTTAGATCAAAGCATATTCATGTGTTAGAGTGGTCCAGTCAAAGTCCAAACCTGAATCCAATTGAGAATCTGTGGCAAGACTTGAAAATTGCTCTTCACAGAAGCTCTCCATCCGATCTGATAGAGCTTGAGCAATCTTGCAAAGAAGAATGGGAAAAAAAATGTCCTCTCTAGGTGTGCAAAGCTGGTAGAGACTTCCCCAAAAAGACTTGCAGTTGTAATTGCAGTGAAAGGTTCTACAAATTATTAACTCAGGGGGGCTGAACACAAATGCACCCCATACTTTTCACATATTTGTAGAAAATGTTGAAAACCATTTATCATTTTTCTTCCACTTCACAATTATGTGTCACTTTGTGTTGGTCTGATCACATAAAATCCCGATAAAATACATTTACGTTTTTGGTTGTAACATGACAAAATGTGGAAAATGGGGTATGAATACTTTTTCAAGGCACTGTATCTACACCATAGTTTGTAGACTAACTTTCACACAGGCTAAATAATACACAATGATTCGGGTTATTTTTACCAAAGAAATGTAGCACAATCCATTTAACCTAAAGTTATGAAGAAAGAACTTATTTGCAAAATTTTTTTTAAAAAAACTAAGAAAAATGTGGTTTTTCAAATTTTACGGTATTAATTTTTGATTACATAGAAAAAAATAAATACCATTGGTTAATAAATACCTCCAAAAGAAAGCTCCATCTGTCTCAAAAAAATGAGAACAATGTTATTTGGGGACAGTGTTACAATGACTGTAAGGCCTCATACACACGGACGTTTTTGACGCCGACGTTTTCTGGTGTTTTTGCAGCTCTCCATGTTAGTCAATGGCCCCATAAAAACGCCAACGTTTTTGAGCTGTAGAGGGCGTCTGTGTGCTGAAGCTAGAACCCACGGCCAGCGCGTTCTGAGGCTGTAAAGTTTTGGCATTTTTGACGCAGACGCCGCAAAACGCTCACTAACGCTGTACCGGCGTTTTTGATGCCAACGTTTTTAGGTTGAAAAATAGCAGAGGATTTTTTTTATTTTTTTTTTTAACCACTTGCCGACCGCCGATCGGCATCTGACGGCGGCAAAGTGGCTCGTTCCCGCAAATCGCTGTCATACGACGGCGGCTGCGGGAATGAGTTTAGTGAGCGCGCGCTCACTGTGTCCAGGGGGGGCCAGGGAGCGGGTGCGGCGGCTTCGATTGCCGCTGGCTACCCACGATGGCCCCCCCGGAGCGAAGGAACGGAGGTCCGTGTAAGTAAACACGGACCTCCGCTCTGTGTGAGGGGGAAGGGCTGTGATCACAGCCTTCCTTTACGTGAAGGCTGTGACCACTTCCCTTCCCCAGCTAGGCAAGCCCCCATACAGTTAGAACACGCCCAGGGAACATACTTAACCCTTAGAGCGCCCCCTGCAGGTTAACCCCTTCACTGCCAATGGCATTTACACAGTAATCAGTGCATTTTTATAGCACTGATCGCTGTATAAATGCCAATGGTCCCAAAAAAAGTGTCAAAATGGTCCGACATGTCCGCTGAAATATCGCAGTACCGCAAAAAATCGCAGATCGCCGCCATTATTAGTAAAAAATAAAAAAAACCCCAAAAATGAATTCTCATCATCCGTAAACGCGACCACTTTTGCGCAAACCAATCAATAAATGCCGATTGTGATTTTTTTTTATCGCAAATATGAGGAAGAATATAAATCGGCCAAAAACGGTGGAAAAAAATGTTTTTTTATATTTTTTTTTTGGATTTGTATTTTAGGAAAAAGTAAGAAATTTGGGTTTTTTTGCAAAATTGTTGCTCTTCTTTTGTTTATAGCGGCGATCAGAAATGACGCAGCGGTGATCAAATACCACCAAAAGAAAGCTCTATTTGTGGGAAAAAAAGGATGCAAATTTTGTTTGGGTACAACGTCGCACGACCGCGCAATTGTCAGTTAAAGCGAAGCAGCGCCGAATCGCAAAAAGGGCTCCAGTCCTAAAGCTGGAAATCCTTCCGGTCCTTAAGTGGTTAAGGTGCCTATTGACACCGGCACTCTCTAACGCTGATTTTTTTGCCCTGACGTTTTGCTTATTTTTTTTAAGATACGCCCGTGTTTATGAGGCCTAACTGTCATTAAAAGTGTGACATTGCTGGCAGAAAACTTGAAAATGGCCTGGGGGCAGGAAGGGGATGGAAGTGTCCGGTATTGAAGTGGTTACAATAATATTAACCCCCCTTGTCACACCAGTGCAACTTGCCATGAGATTTGACAGGTCCAATTCGTATGACTAGTCGCACCCTATTGTCGGCAATGAAACTGTTGAAATCGGTGTGGTGCTTTGCAGTGAAGTTCCTGCACTATTTCTGTTGATTTCAGGTGCGACTTGCATAGACATCTGTGCATGAAACCGCACAGATGTCAGCCAAGTTGCACCTTAAGTCGCAGTGACATGTGGCTTTGAAATTCTGCAATTTCAAGTGAAGTCGCACAATTTCAAAGTCGGATTTGGTGTGTCTAAAGGATGTTATACTCACCTGCTCTGTGCAATGGTTTTGCAGTCCTGATCCTCCGAGTACCTCCTTAGCAAGCCACTTGCTAGGAGGGAGACTTATGTGGGCTCACTGGCGAGCAGCACTGTGTGTGTCTATTCAGTGCGGGACAAGGTCTTCTAGAGCCCAGGCCCCGCCCCAGTCACTGGATTTGATTGAGGAGCCAATGGCTCCTGTTGCCCCCGGTGAATCCCGTGAGGAGGGAGAGCGAATAGTGCTGGATTAAGATTGGGTTTAGGGGACTATTTAGGGGGGGCGGGCAGGGGAAGCTGGAAAGGTTTTTTACCTTAACACAGAGATGCATTTTTTAGTCTTTACAGCCATTTTAAGTCCTTAATCTAATTTTAATGGTTTGCATAAGGTTTGTAAAGCCACTTGTGACCATTATGAGCATGTAGGTCCCCAATCCAACCAGACCTTCTATTATCTATCGCTGGGTTAGGCAACAATCTGCAGTCCAGACATTGATGAACAACAAGTCCCAAGAGGCATGGCAATACTCTGGTATCTACAGGAATGACTCCCAGAGGCAGGACGGGATTTGTAGTTTCACTATAGCTGGAGTGCTGAATGCTGCCTACAGTCAGCAGAAGTTTTGTAAAGCCACTTGTGACCATTATGAGCTCATAAGTCCCCAGTCTAACCAGATATTCTATAATCTATAGATGGGTTAGGCAACAATCAGCAGTCCAGGCACTGATGAACCACAAGTTCCAAGAGGCATTGCAAGATCGTATTTATAGGAAAGACTCCCAGAGGAATGATGGGATTTGTAGACTCACTATAGCTAAAGTGCTGAATGCTGCCTACCCCAAATTTACGGTCTGCAGAAGTTTTGTTAAGCCACTTGTGACCATTATGAGCTCATAAGTCCCTAAGCTAAGCAGCTGTTGTAATACTTGGTCTGTATGAGGTTTAGCTAGCCACTTCTACCGCAGTAAACTAGAAATTATTGTCAAGTATCTTCCTTTCAGTCTTCTTCAGAGTGCAGCAAATCATAATGCAATGGTCACAACAGTAATAAGAACAGTCAATATAGGATCCAAAATAAATGGAAATTTTATTTATCTTAGAAGGCTCATACAAGTCTAACGTTTCCATCCATCCTAACCTCCAGGTCTGGGAGACAAAAAATAACAGTTATGGCTTTACATGGCTGTGCAAGACGGTGGTTTTGAAAGACGATATCTGGACGAAACAAAAGGTGGACGTGCTCTTTGCCACTATTAGCGCTCTTCCTTTCCATCGCTTACAGCATTTTCCTCTTTTCGAATTCCTAAGGGGAGATAAATAATATATGTTACCGACATGACACAGGCTTTGGCGAAACAGAACCTTCACATTAACACCTGGTAATTCTTTATGCAGCGTGGGGAGAGGAATGAAACAAATGCATCAAAAGCTTTTCTGGGACACGTATAATATATCGAGAGGTGAAGGACGTGTGCACTACTCTGAACAAGTGCTTGGCTATTTGCATGGAGTTGCAGATTTGGTGCCCATAACCTCAGTAAATCACACCTTGCTTAAATTAGCGCATGAGACATCCACAGCGTACTATACAAAACCATACAAATTGGCCCTCAATCTGCCTGTCATAGGCGGACTTTTGGAATAATAGTGCTCTGCTGCCACCAAGTGCACGGAAATGGAATTGCACCCTGACTATCATCACGCCGCTCTGCAGCAACGTGATGCACTAATTCCTCTTTTTAAAAAGATAGAATGTAAAGAAAGCTGTACTAAGCCAAACATCACACTGCCCTCCTTGAAAAATCATAATCCCTCACCCAAAGAAGTGGTCTGGTATATGTAGAGCATAGGGTTCTTCTTGAAATCTTAGCCACATCACTCATATTTTGCTTATTTATCAGTACACTGCACTGAAATTAGAACAAAGTAGAGGAAGACAAAGGTTGAGTACTCGCTAGCTCTGGTGTCTCCAACTACCCCTACTGCCCCAAACAAATTTTCCACTCACCTACTCCCAGTTTGCGAGTGGAAAATGATTGCTGGCGGGCGAGTGTGGGGCTACCAGCCGGGGAAGAGGAGAGGAAGAGGCAAGCTGGCCGGATTATCAGAGAGCGGGGATTGCCCACTATAACAGCTTTCATTTGAATTGCCTGGTGGTCCCGCCGCTCATCATCGCACAGTCCCACCTCCTGGCCCAGCGCCTTTGATTTACAGAACAACGGTCCAATGTCGGGACGTGTTGACGTCATCAAAGGCATCGGGCCAGGCGGCGGGACTGTGCGACAACGAGCTCCGAAACATGAAAGCTGTTACAGTGGGCAATCCCTGCTCTCTAACAAAACAGGTATTGTAGCGCTAGCACGTTAAAATTATATATATAAGAAATGAATAAAAATATAAATAAACCAAAATATTAATCCATGTATGTGATCCCTGCTCTCTGATGATCCGGCCGGCTTGCCTCTTCCTCTGCACAGGTGAGGCACTGATGGGCACTGGTGAGGCTGCATTGATGGGCACTGGTCACGCTGAACTGATAAAAGCTGTTATTAATATTTAATTTTGTAACTTAATTGTGCATAAAACATTTAAGTGTCATTTCATGAGATAATTTATGAGGGCGTGTTTAGGGGTGGGATTAGGGGTGGGCCAACTGGTGGTGAGTAACCCTTAAAACCTCGCTAGTAGCTCAGGACTTGAAATTTTGAGTCATGCTGTAAGGTCCCATGTGTTGCCACCCGGTCACATATGCGTCCCTGGTGGAGACTAAAAGCCGCCATACTGTTGCACATAGTGTAGGTGTGACTGTCAGGAAGCTGGTCCAGAGCAATGATGTGCTGCTGATGCTGGAGTGTGTGCATGCAGACAGGGAGTGGCTGAATAAGGCTGGGGGAGATCTGAGATGAGCAAAAAAAAAAATATGTTATGAAATGCAAATGGTTTATGCTTTACAAATCATCCATTACCGTACAGATCTACTTAACCACTTCACAGCCAGCGTACATATATACATCATGGATGCAAAGTGGTTGTACCAGGATCATGGCTGAAACTACAACTATGATCCTGGTATCAATTTTTTCAGCTGGTGATCGTTTTTACAGCAATCAGAAGGGGGTCCACTCCCTTCACTGTTCCTGGGCTCTCCCATTCCACTGGGAGCCCAGGACCACCAAGCCATCAGGTTGGCTGTGCACAGAGGAGATGAAGGGACATAGGTTCCTCCTTCGCCAATGCTGAATGAAGCCGAAAGCAACAAAGATTTATAACTCCCAGTTTCAGAACTTTGTTTACCTGGCTGGGAGGCAGCCGATCAAATCAATCTGTGTTTGATCGGCTGCCTTGGAAGGCAGAGGAGGGATCAAGGGTCTTAAAAGCCCCAGATCGCTCAGCAAAGAGTGCCTGTCACTGTCTAAACCAGGGGTATGCAACAAGTAGCCCTCCAGCTGTTGTGGAACTACATTTCCCATGAGGCATTGCAAGGCTGGCAGTTACAATTACTCCCAGAAGCATGATGGGACTTGTAGTTCTCCAACAGCTGGAGGGCCCCATGTTGCCTACCCCTGGTCTAAACTATAACAAGTAGGGTTGCACCGATACCACTTTTTTGCCACCGTGTACGAATACCAATACTTTACCTTTGGTAGTCACCGATAATTACCGATACCTACCGCGAAGGAAGAGTAGGTAGAGGGGTGGTTTGGGAGGTGCTCCTCAACATCCCCTTTACATTATACAACCCCCTGGACCCCTTTACATTACACAGCCCCCTGCTCCTCTGCATCCCCTTTACATTACACAGCCCCCTGCACCTCTGGGCCCCTTTAAATTGCACAGCCCCCTGTTCCTCTGCATCCCCTTTACATTACACAGCCCCCTGCTCCTCTGCATCCCCTTACGTCTCCTTGTCCCCCGACACGTTAAATTTCCCCGGGTCTCCACGTCCCCCGACACATTACATTTCCCCTACGTCTCCTCGTCCCCCGACACATTACATTT
>BLSH010262319.1:60548-80767 GCA_018402905.1 Glandirana rugosa
ACCATCACTTGTGGTAACGTCACGCTCTACACACGGACCAAGGTGACCCTCGCCCTCTCTACTCCCCCCCCCCCCCCCACCTGTTCGGCGGCAACAGAGGCAAGGACACCGGTGGACGGTAAGCGCAGGAGCGCGAAACGCGTCAGTCTTCAGCTCCCCCTTCCCTCAGCAGTGTCTGCTGGATCCCCTCTGTGACCCTCTTGGAGACCCCCACACTTTGCCCCTTGCAGGTGGTTCAGCCAACTGACAGGAGATTCAGGAGATCCAGTCTGCTCCAGCCTCCAGCCCTACCTATGGTCAGCTGATCCACTCCACGTGACCAACCTTAGAGCCTGAAGCATTACGGGAACACCGTGCGGCTGATGCTCTCTTCCACAAGCCTGTATCGATCCCCAGTCTCTGGCAGGTGGCCACAGGAACGGAGACAACGGCGGCTTGTCCACCCCCCCCCCCCCCCTCATCTCTCCCGCTCCCAGTGGAACCAGGCACACATCTCGCACTGCAATGGTGTTCACTACCAGCAGCGGTCTCTCTCCTTCGCCCCCCCCCCCCTCCCTGCTCACCCAGGCAATGATCACTGTGTCCACACATCACCACTGTGATCCGGGTGTACTACATGGCCAGCAATCCAGTGGCTCCTCCTTTCCCCAGAGGACTCCTGGTTTCACTCGATGTTGTGAGTTTACTAATTCAACTATTTGATTAACACCAAACACACTGATCTACATTTCAGCCCTGAGATTGAGTAGCATGTTTTTAAACAGCAAATAAATGTTATTTACTTTATCCAGAGATCTTGGCTTATTTTACCAGATTAACCCCTTGAGTGCCGCTCTTTGTTCTCTCCATTATCACCAACTTCCCCCAAGGTTTTTAGCTGGCTGCTCTTGGGACACCTGGTGGTCATTTTATTTTTAATTTTTATTTTTCCTTAATTTCACTTTTCCAATGGAACAATTAACACATATTTGAGCCAATTACCTGGTTTAAGCACTGGTATCATTTTTTAGAGCTGGTGGTCGGCTATCCAGTGGTAACGACCGATCCGGCTCAGGAGCCGCTCGGTCGTTACCCCAGGGGGCGGGTGGGGACATCCGCCCCCCCCTCCCGCCACTCTTCTCCGGCCTCCCGTCCCACCGGGAGACCGGAGCGACGATCCGGCGCGTCCGCCGGCTGGAAGGAGACCTGACAGAAGCCGTAATCGGCTCCGATCGGGTCTCCTTCGGCAAATTCCGGAAGCGACGTCACAACGTCACTTCCGGTTTACACGGCGGCTAACGGCGCCAATTTTAAAAAAATTACTATTCAGAATCGCCGTTTTTGGCAATCTGAATACTATGAAGTGCAAAGGAGGGATGGGGGGTCTTTTAGAAAAAGAGTACCTGTCACCATATATTACTATCACAAGGGATGTTTACATTCCTTGTGATAGCAATAAAAGTGATAAGATTTTTTTTTTTTAAAGGAACAGTGCTAAAAATAAATAAATAATAAAAAAAAAGATTTAAAATCGCCACCGTCCCCGCGAGCTCGCGCAGCAAAGAAACCGCAAACGCAAGTCGCACCCACATATGGAAACGGTGTTCAAACCACACATGTGAGGTATCGCCAGAGTGTGAGCAATAATTCTAGCAAAAGACCTCCCCTGTAACTCTAACCTGGTAACCGCTAAAAATTTTTAAAGCGTCGCCTATGGAACTTTTTAAATACCGGACTTTGTCGCCATTCCGCGAGTGCGCGCAATTTTCAACCATGTCATGTATGGTATCTATGTACTCGGCGTAACATCCTCTTTCACAATATACAAAATATTGGGCCAACTTTACTGTTGTCTTATTTTTTAACTCAAAAAAGTTAAATTGTTCCAAATAAATTGCGCTTGAAAGACCGCTGCGCAAATAGTGTGACAAAAAGTATTGCAACAATCGCCATTTTATTCTCTAGGGTGTTTGAAAAAAAATATATAATGTTTGGGGGTTCTAAGTAATTTTCTAGCAAAAAAAATGTTTTTAGCTTGTGACCACCAAATGTAAAAAAGTTGCCCGGTTGGTAAGTGGTTAAAGTGGATGTAAACCCTCTCCTATACCCAGCGAAGTGAATAGCCTCAGATGATACACAGATGAAGTCTCCCTATATACGGTTTACTTGTATATCTGATGTCTTCATCTTGTTCTATTCTTTAGAATTCTTACACCGGGTTAGAATTTACACTTCCTCATTCAGCAGTAGAAGTGGTGTCTTGGCTTACACTGGGAGACAGCTGATTGGAGGAAAGGCACCCCCCCCCCGCCCTCCACATAGGCAGATGTACAAAGATACTTTCAGAGCTGTGACAAGACAAGCTCTCTGCTAATCTTCCCACGACACACATTTTCAGTTGCTTCTCTCGGAAAACTTGTCTGAAGTTATCATGCTGATAACAGAGAAATGTAACAGCAGAAAGACACGGGACTTTTGCTTTGGAGAGCGATAAGTAAAAAACATTACAGATATATGTGCTTAGATCAAATTTTGTGAAACGGGTTTACATCCACCTTTAAGTTGGGTGGGGGTGGGGGGGGACTAAAGGGGACTGCTGTGCAGTAAAAAAATATCTATCCAGATGATTATCTAGAGAACACATTCCAAACAAATCCGACAAGGAGTCTTCATTAACCTCCCTGGCGGCATGATTGTCAGATTTTTGGTGCTGAAAGCAGTACATTATTTTGCATGGAAATTTGGTGTTTTATATTGTAGGCCTGTAATTCTTAGGAATAACGCACTTCAATCTCTCCAAAACAAGAGTCTAGTAGACATCCCGGGTATGATAAAGTTTGAAACATGAAATCATAAATTATAATATAATAAATAACTAAAAATAATTACGTAATAGTAATAAAATGTATTCAATAATGTAATCAAATCAAAAACACTGAAATTTGCTCATTTGCAGAATTGTCGCTGTCGTCACTTTCAGTTTCTGATGATAAATTTCCCCAAAAATCAGTATCACTCAATTCTGCAAATGATTCTTATTTACGATCGGTGTTTTCTAGCTGATCAAAAACCACTTTTGATGTAAAGGGACACTTTTTGGTTGCCATGGACATTCTCAGGTTTCCAGGCAGAAAGAATGACATATATAATATAAAAGTGCATGCAGGGCACTGGGCAAACCACTAGGGACAAAGGGGATGTGAAAGGATTTCATACAGTAATGTAATCTGTAAGATTACAGTGTACTGTATGTGTACTATGTGTTTCACTTTTTGAATTTGCTGCCAGGCTCCGCCCCCGTGCGACGCGATGCTCGCAGGGAACGGAGCCCGGCGCACAGAGGCATCGGGCGGAGAACAGATACGCTGACACCGCGGGAGGGCTTCGCTGGATCCAGGGGACAAGGTGAGTAACATTGCCTGGATCCAGCGATGCGATCCCGAGTGTGGCTCGGGGTTACTGATAATGGTACAGAAATTCCACCCCGAGCCACACTTCGGATTACCGCCAGGGAGGTTAAAGCAGAATTACAGGCAACGGTTAGAAATGACGATGTTGTTCAGAATAGAGTTATCCCAATACGTTTTCTTACGTCCATCAAATCCTACTAAACACTGGTTAATCCTGCCAGAGCTTTCTGCTGTAAGTTCCTGTTGGAGGGTGACAAGGATGCTTCCCGAGAAGTGGTAGCACTGTCACCTTCATGCCGGCTGTGTCTGCAAGCAACACCGCACAGCATGCTGTCAATGGGGAGGAGGCCTAAATATTACAGTTTCCTCTGATGGAAATGCTGTTAGCATGTTTAACAGCCATAGGTTGCCCACCCACTATTGTTTTGCGCAAGCTGGCCTTGCACACAGCGTTATAAGCTCTCCGGTTGCCACAGATAGTAACCACCAATTGCACATACCCAGTTTGCATGCGATGCAAGGGAGTTTCAGAAATGGGAGAATTGGAGGGTCCACATGCAATGTTATTAATCTTGAAGTGGCTGTAGGTTTTTTACCGTCATGCAATCTATGCATGAAATTAAATATCCTTCAGTGTGCATCTCCCCCCTCAGCCTAATACTTACCCCAAGCCCGATCTTGATCCAGCAATGCGCATGAGTCCTGAGGCTCTCCCAAGCCTCTGCCTCCTGATGAGATGCAGAAGGAGCCATTGGCTCCCACTGCTGTCAATCACGGCCAGAGAGGCAGGAGCGGGGCTGAGTCATGCTCTGTCTTTTATGGACCCAGAGAGCAGGCTCGGGAGCGAGCACACACGAGTGCCCCCACAGCAAGCGTCTTGCTATGGGGGGCACTCGGCAAGGGGAGGGGCCCAGAGCACCGGGGAGGGGGGGCTGCTCTGTGCAAAACCACTGCACAGAGCAGGTAAGTAGAACATTTTTGTTTTTGCTAAAACTTTTTCCTTTACTAATCACTTTAAGGCAATCTGGCAATAGAATGGGACGAGACAGTTCATTGGATCCCGACTAATGGCTTAACACAGGTGGAACATATAAAAGAGATGGGGTGTGTCATCGTGGCACCGCTCCCGATAAAGTCAGTGTGACAAAACGCATCAGACAGGGCATGTTAGCATCACTTTTGCATTTATAATAATAAACTTTATTTTATATAGTGACTTTAAAGGTGACTTTTCAAAGCACTTTACATGGGAAAACAACAAATACGCAGGATAAAACAAAGGAAAAAAGGGACAATTATGTGAAGGGGGGGGTCAGATAGATATTGGGGTGCCAAGCCATGAAGAACCTTACAACTGAGCAAGAGTCTAAAGTCTATGCGAAACTTGAGGGGTACCGGTGGAGGGACACCAGGATAGGGGTAATATGCCCACTTGGTACCAGACCCAGTCAGGATTCTGGCTACAGAATTTTGTACATATTGCAGTCAACAGTGGACTTAAGTACACCAGTGAGTAGAGCATTGCAGTAGTCAAGTCAGAAGAACCGAAAAGAGCAATAATTCTAGCGCTAGAGCTTGTGTCTAACACAGGCCAGAAAGGGTGCAAAATTAGATTACTCTTCCGTTCACTGACAGACGCAGCCTTCTTATGACACGTGGGGTTATGCTCATATCACTAGGCAAAAATAAAACAAAAGCATAGGTTGGCCTCTCCCAGGGGGCTGTCCTCACCTTAGCATATAATCCCCCTGCTCTGCATAGCACATCAGTTTTTAATTTTTTAATTGCCTAGTGCAAGGAGTAGACCTGGTTCGCTATGGGATCTGCGGTCTCCTGAAGATTCTTTCTGATGAAGACTGCTATCAAGAAGCTGGTTGGTGGTATAGAAGATATCTAGAATCCAAAGCTTTCCCCAGTCCGGCCGACACTATGCGAGCTACCCTTAAGCAGGGGCCCGTCGCACAGCGCCTGTTCCATGCGGGCGGCCAGTGGCTAAAACCCACTAGAGCCCAGTGACTGGTTCGCCTGTCCAGGGGCCTGGCCAGCAGCATGCCTCTCTATGGGGAGGCAAGTCTGCTCCGGGTGGCTACCCGCTGCGCCCGTCGGATTGGTGAGTGGACTCCTCTTCCGCCCTAGGGGTGCGGAGAGTGGGCACCTGGGCAGCTTCTGTGGTAGCCGGCCGGTGGGGGTCCGTTAGTAGGGACACACTGGGTGGTACCCCTTTGAGGATTATCTCCTATCCCCCTTTAGGGGAGTCGCAGGAGTCCACATATATTTGTGGATCACTTAAACCCCCTAGGTCCCCTAGGGCTTACCCTTATGATCAGGTGTTTGAATAGGCGGTGTTCAAGGAATGGCTGCGGCCACCAAATTCCTTTGCTTTTCCTAAAAGCTTTGCTGTTCACTACCCCCTTGAGGATAGCTTTACTAAGAGATGGGCTTCCCCAACGGTGGACCCCCCAGTGGCCCGTCTGAGTAAGGCAATGACCATTCCCATGGAGGGGTCGCCGTCTTTTAGGGAGGCGGCCGATCGCCGCACGGAGGCAATGTCTCAGGCTCTGTTCTTGTTGGCTGGGTCAGCCATGCGGCCGGCGCTGGCGGCTGCGATGGCGGCACAATCTCTTCACGAGCACGCTGCCACACTGCACACTGGTTTAACTTGTGAGTGTGCACAGGCTGAGGTGCAGCGGGCACAACATTTGGAAGAGGGTCTCTGCTACATATGCCATGCTGCTTTGGACCTTCTTCCCATATTGTCAAAAATGTCTGTTTTTGCAATTATCAGGCGGGTGCCGTGGCTCCGCTCTTGGTCGGGCGACCAGGCTTCAAAGAAAGCTCTTGCAGATCTTCCCTTTCAGGGAGGGCTTCTGTTTGGCCCACAGTTGGATGAAATCATTAAGGATTTCACGGGAGGGAAGAGTACTTTCCTTCTAGAGCCGAAGCGGCGGGATTTTCGCCGTAGGCAGGGCCCTGTTTATTCAGGTCAGAAGTTTTTTCGGGCACCCGGTTCAGCGGGTAAGGGCTTCAAGTCCGGTAAGGCTGCCGCTGAGCACAGTAAAAAGCCTTGGCAGCATAAGTCCGAAAAAGCGAAGGATAAATCAACCTCCGCATGATGGATTGCCCCCGCCCGACTCACGGGTGGGGGGACGGTTGCTCGGGTTCGCAGACAGATGGTCTGCCCTCATCACCGATCGGTGGGTACTGGAGGTGGTGTCCTCCGGGTACAGGATAGAATTCATCTCTCTGCCCCCAGAAAGGTTTGTCCCTTCAAACTTGACTCCCTCAGGGGCGTCGGGAGGCGCTTCTAGGCGCTTGTCGAACAGGGAGTGATTGTACCGGTACCCATGGTGGAAAGATTTCACGGGTTTTACTCAAACCTCTTTGTGGTGCCCAAAAAGGGCGGTGTCAGGCCAGTTCTGGACCTGAAGGCATTAAACCGCTTCATAAAGATGAAGAGATTCATGATGGAGTCCATCCGCTCGGTGGCGGCCGCCCTGCACCAAGGGGAATTCATGGCGTCCCTGGATATCAGGGACGCGTATCTCCATGTTCCAGTTTGTCACAGTCACCAGCGTTTTCTACGCTTCGCTGTGGGGGACCTGCATTACCAGTTTGTGGCACTTCCCTTCGGGCTGGCTTCATCTCCCCAAGTGTTCACCAAGGTGGTGGCCCCGATGCTGGCGCTGCTGAGAGGGAGAGGTATCGCGGTAGTAGCATACCTCGACGATTTACTCCTGAGAGCAGAGTCTGCTGCGGCTCTGGAGGAGAACGTGACAATTACGGTGTCCACGTTAGAGGAGTTTGGTTGGCTGATCAACCTGCAGAAGTCATCGTCGACTCCATCCTGGCGGCTGGAATACCTGGGTCTGATTCTGGACACGGTGCAGGCAAGGGTGTTTTTACCACCAAACAAGTTCCTGACACTTCAGGCAGCAGTGCGAACCCTGTTATCACACCAGTGGTCCTCCTTACGGTTCTGTATGCGAGTGTTGGGGCTGATGGTGTCGACTTTCGAAGCGATACCTTACGCCCAGAGTCACACTCGGCTCTTGCAGAAGGCGATTTTGTCGCAATGGGACAAATCTCCCCTATCCCTAGACAGACTGATCAGGTTGGATCATCAGTCCCAAGGATCCTTGATTTGGTGGATTCGGGCTCCGGCCCTAAAGTTCGGGAAATGTTTTCTCCCCCTCAATTGGTCGATAGTAACGACGGATGCCAGCTTGTGGGGGCTGGGGAGGGGTCCTGGGATCAGTTCTCTGCCCAGGGTCATTGGTCAGTGCAGGAAGCTTGTCTTCCAATAAATGTACTGGAACTGAGAGCGATCAGACTGTCTGTCCCGTTGGTCAGAAAGGCTGCGAGGCCTCCCTGTCCGGGTTCAGTCGGACAATGCCACGGCTGTGGCATATGTGAACCATCAGGGCGGAACAAGAAGCTCGGCAGCAGCCGCAGAGGCGGCCCTGATCCTTCGGTGGGCAGAACTTCACGTGCCAGCTCTCTCTGCAATCTACATCCCAGGCGTGGAAAATTGGCAGGCGGACTTTCTCAGCCGCCGGACTCTGGATCAAGGGTAATGGTCCCTGCATCCAGAAGTGTTCCGCCAGATTTGCCTCAAGTGGGGCACACCAGAGGTGGACCTCATGGCCTCCAGGTTCAATCACAAGGTACAGACCTTTGTGTGCAGAACAAAAGATCTGTTGGCGGTCGCCTCGGACGCACTGGTAGCACCCTGGGGTCGGTATCGGCTACTGTACATCTTTCCTCCACCAAAGCTTCTACCACGAGTTCTGCGCAGGATAGAAGCAGAGGGAATCCCGACAATCTTGGTAGCTCCGGATTGGCCTCGGCGTCCTTGGTACGCCAACGTAGTACGGATGGTGGCAGATGTTCCGTGGCGTCTTCCACTTCGCAAAGACCTACTGTCTCAGGGACCCATCTTGCACCCTGCTTTACCCTCGCTGGCTTTGACGTCTTGACTATTGAGTCCCAGGTGTTGAGGGATAGGGGTGTCTCGGACTCCGTGATCCCTACTATGATTGAAGCACGTAAAAGGTACCTCACGTACGATTCATCATAGGACCTGGAAGGCCTATATTGCCAGGTGCGAGGCAGGGGGTTGAAACCCCCGCTCTTATAGTGTGTGCAGAGTACTGATTTTTTTTGCAGCAAGGACTGGACAAGAACCTGGTGTTAAGTACGCTTAAGGGTCAGATTTCGGCTCTGGCGGTTCTTTTTCAACGGCCCTTGGCGTCTCATTCATTGATCCGTACATTTGTACAGGGGGTACGTCGCGTGGCTCCTCGGATACGGTCGCCTCTGGCACCGTGGGATTTGAATCTGGTGCTTTCTGTGCTGCAGAAACCACCATATGAAAAGATTAGGGACATTCCCTTGCGACTCTTGTCACAGAAAGTGGCTTTTCTGGTGGCTGTCACTTCCCCTAGGCGGGTGTCTGAGTTGGCAGCATTATCCTGCATGTCACCTTACTTGGTCCTTCATAAGGGACAAGGCAGTTTTGCGACCTTCCCCTTCGTTTCTTCCAAAGGTGGTTTCTTCTTTTCATTTAAATGAGGATATTGTTCTTATTATTCTTTATTTGTGCTGACGGAAGGGTCGCGCAAAGGCATGGTGGCCTCGTCAGCTACCATTTCTCGTTGGATAAGGAAAACCGTGACTCATGCATATGAGATTCGGGGCAAGGTTCCCCAGTTTCCAGTCACAGCTCATTCCACCAGGGCAGTTAGTACTTCCTTGGCGTTTAGACACCAAGCCTCGGTGACTGAGGTGTGCAAAGCGGCTACTTGGGCCTCAGTGCACACGTTTACTAAGTTTTACAAAATTGATGTTTCAGCATCTTTGGATGCTGCTTTTGGCCGCAAAGTATTACAAGCGGCAGTGTAGGCGCGATTAGCGCCGCCTGAGAGGGCTTTTTCTGTTGGGTACAGTTATTGTTTGCCCATCCCTCTTGATTGGCACAGCTTTGGGACGTCCCCATGTGTCATAAGAAGGCTGCGTCTGTCAGTGAACGGAAGAGTAAAAGGGATTTTATTATAACTTACCGTAAAATCCTTTTCTCTGAGTTCACTGACAGACGCAGCACCCACCCCTCTGCGTTGGTTTTGTACAGCTTGTTACGAACTGATGTGCTATGCAGAGCAGGGGGATTATATGCTAAGGTGAGGACAGCCCCCTGGGAGGGGCCAACCTATGCTTGTGTTTTATTTTTGCCTAGTCTACTCCTAGTAGGATGAGCATAACCCCCATGTGTCATAAGAAGTCTGCGTCTGTCAGTGAACTCAGAGAAAAGGATTTTACGGTAAGTTATAATAAAATCCCTTTATTTGCACACTTCCCCCCCATCAACACAGACAACACAGTGCAATCCCTCCTTCAGAGCCATTGTCTGCTCCCCACGAGGATGGCTTCACCAGCTTAACCACCCCCCACCAGGAGAAGATAGTGATTATTGCTAGCAGTTATAGGAGCCGCTACTGATAATCGCAAGTGAATCTGGCAGGCTGGTTGTACCCACGTTAATAGATGGATCAACTTGGTACATTCACCCTGCCCACACACAGTTTGAATCAGGAACCTGGCCGAGATTCAAACCGTCTATGGCCAGCCTAATTCTAAACTGCTAACATGTAAAGGCTTTTAAAGCATCACCTATGGTGATTTTTAGGGGACCATAGCTTGTCACCGTTCTACATATGTGCACAAAGCAGATAATCTTTTATACATTTTATCCAAAAATTGGGTAGAATATTGTGTTGGTGTGCACCAACATTCGTTAACCACTTCAGCCCCAGAAGAATTTCCCCCTTAATGACCCTCTAGAGCAGTGGTTTTCATCTCCGGTCCTCAGGACCCACCAACAGGCCAGATTTTAAGTATTACCTTGGGGAGATGCAGACTAGAATACTGCAATCACTGAGCAGCAAATGATATCACCTGTGATGTATTTCAGTTATCCTGCAAACCTGGCCTGTTAGTGGGTCCTGAGGACAGGAGTTGAGAACCACTGCTCTAGAGCACTTTGTGATTCAGCACTGTGTCGCTTTAACTGATAGTTGTGCGGTCCTGCGACACTGTACCCAATCGAAATTGACATCTTTTTTTCCCACAAATAGAGCTTTCTTTTGGTGGTATTTGATCACCTTTGCGATTTTTTATTTCTTGCGCTATAAACAAAAAAAAAAAAAAAAAGTGACAATTTTGAAAAAAAAAACAAAAATAATATTTTTTACTTTTTGGCCAATATATATTCTTCTACATATTTGTGGTAAAAAAAAATACAAAAAAACTCAATCAGCGTTTATTGATTGGTTTGCGCAAAAGTTGCCGCTTTTACAAACCATGAGAAATCATTTATGGCTTTTACTATTTCTATTTTTTTTTTTACTAATAATGGCAGCAAACTGCTATTTTTATCGGGACTGCGATATTGCGGCAGACATGCCAGACATTTTCGACACTCTTTTGGGACCATTGACATTTATACAGCGATCAGATCTAAAAAAAAAAAAAAAATAGCCACTGATTACTATATAAATGTCACTGGCAGGGAAGGGGTTAACCTGCGGGGGGGGGGGGGGGGGGGGGTCAAGGTGCTAACTGTGTTCCCACTTTGTGGGGGCTGGGCTGGCAGATCTAACTGATCCCAATGACTGGTATCAGTAGATCAATGTCATGCCACCTGACAGAGTGGTTACATCGGCGGTTCTCTGCTTTTCTTCTGTAGCAGGCAATCGCGGGTTGCCTGCAGACATCAGGGTCGCCGGTGGACTCTGGCCACACTCTGGGAGCGTGTGGCCGGCACGAGAGTGCGCCCCCTAGCTGCGTTGATAAACGGCAATTTGCGATATCGAGCCACACTACAGCAGTAAATGTACGTGACTCGGTCAGGAGGGGGTTAAAGTGTATTTTTTCCTGAAAATTTGCATTTGATAAACAGCTGTGCAAATATTGTGTGGTATAAAAAATTGCACCACCCAGCATTTTATTCTCTAGGGACTTTCAGAAAATCTATATCGTTTGGGGGTTCTAAGTAGTTTAAAAAAATGCTGATTTTTACATGCATGTGAAATATATTAGAATTGGCTCAGTTTTGAATTTGTTAAACACCACCAAAAAGGTCTATCTAGATAAACACTATGTCGTCAAAAGTATTGGGACGCCTGCCTTTACACGTACATGCACTTTAATGGCATCCCAAGTCTTAGTTCCTAGGGTTCAATATTGAGTTGGCCCGCCCTTTGCAGCTATAACAGCTTCAACTCTTCTGGGAAGGCTGTCCACAAGGTTTAGGAGTGTCTATGGGAATGTTTGACCATTCTTCCAGAAGAGCATTTGTGAGGTCAGGCACTGATGTTGGAAGAGAAGGCTTGGCTCGCAGTCTCCACTCCAATTCCTCCCAAAGGTGTTCTATCTGGTTGAGGTCAGGGCTCTGTGCAGGCCAGTCAAGTTCCTCCACCCCAAACTCGCTCACCCATGTCTTTATGGACTTTGCTTTGGGCAGTGGTGCACAGTCATGTTGGAACAGGAAGAGGCCATCCCCAAACTGTTCCCACAAAGTTGGGAGCATGAAATTGTCCAAAATGTCTTGGTATGCTGACGCCTTAAGACTTCCCTTCACTGGAACTAAGGGGCCAAGCCCAACCCCTGAAAAACAACGTCACACCATAATCCCCCCTCCACCAAATGATTTGGACCAGTGCACAAAGCAAGGTCCATAAAGACAGGGATGAGCTAGTTTGGGGTGGAGGAACTTGACTGGCCTGCACAGAGTCCTGACCTCAACCCAAGAGAACACTTTGGGATGAATTAGAGTGGCGACTGTGAGCCAGGCCTTCTCGTCCACATCGGTGGCTGACCTCACAAATGCTCTTCTGGAAGAAAGGTCAAACATTCCCATAGACACTCCTAAACCTTGTGGACAGCCTTTCCAGAAGAGTTGAAGCTGTTATAGCTGCAAAGGGTGGGCCAACTCAATATTGAACCCTACGGACTTAAACTTCATTTGGGTACAGTGTTGCATGAAGGAGTAATTGTCAGGCAAACTGTCACAGCACTATAAACTGAATAATGGTCATGAAGGCTTATGACAGGCTGGTACCCAAGTGGTTAAAGAATCGTGAAGTGGCTTTCAGCTCTGAAATACCTCCAGCTTTTCTGAATGAAGGTTTGTGAAGCAGCGTGACTGTACACCATTTCCTGACAGCTGTGGTGTAATAGATATTTTTTTGCTATTTGCTTGCCACTGTGCCAAATGCAATTTTAATTCCCCACAATTACGCTTGGCTCACATTATACATCGCTTTTTGATGAAGGCTTAAAGAGGGGCTGTGGCAGTACGCCTGAGTGTTCTTACAGCATTTAAAGAGTCTGCGGGTGAAGGGGAAGTAACAGCGAAAAATATTTCCCGTGCGCCAGCTACGATTGTCTGCGACAATTAAAAGCAGCTGAGGTGCAGGAAACGGCCCGCCATCTAACAATGAAAGCCACTCGACAGCTGCTTAGTATTTCTGCTCCGTGGTTGGCGGCGCAATTTTAGCAAAGTTTTCACATCTGCATTCCTTACCTTGTGCATGGTGCTACCAAGCTGGGCAGGAGACATACTGACAACCACTCCGGCTCTCTGCAAAGCTGCGATTTTCTCCTTGGCGCCACCTTTGCCACCTGCAATAATGGCCCCCGCGTGTCCCATCCTCCTACCTGGTGGGGCTGTGAGACCAGCAATGAAAGACACCACCGGCTTGGCATTCGAACCCTGTTGATAAAGAGTTAAAAAAAAAGAAGAATGAAATAATACTCATGCAATACTCAACTCCAGGCAAACAAAAAAATATCTTGCAGCAGAGCTGTGCCCAAGCTGCAAGGGTTAATCGCTTGTTTATGTCTAGGGCAGTGGTTCTCAACTCCGGTCCTCAGGACCCACCAACAGGCCAGATTTTAAGTATTACCTTGGTGAGATGCAGACTAGAATACTGCAATCACTGAGCAGCAAATGATATCACCTGCGATGCATTTCAGTTATCCTGCAAACCTGGCCTGTTAGTGGGTCCCGAGGACAGGAGTTGAGAACCACTGGTCTAGGGGAATAAAAGGAGATATACTTATCCGCTCCTCCCTGCAGCTGAGCCAGTCCTCCTAGCGCCTGCCCCCCACCCCATGCTCCACCGTCTACGGTCCTGACCAGGGTGCATAAAAATCAATGATAAAAAAAAAGGAAATATTTTTTTTCTTTAAATCAGATTTTTTTTTTTTTAAATCAAATTTATTTTAACCACTTGCCGGCCTGCCCGCCATGGCTTGACAGCGGCAAAGTGGTTTGTTATCGCGAAACACCGTCACTTGACGGCGGCCGCGAGAACGAGTATTGTGAGCGTGCTCACTGTGTTCCGGGGGGGGCCAGGGAGCGGGTAGGGAGGACTAGATCTCCGCCGGCTACCCGCGATGGCCTCCCCCCCCCCCCCGCCTTGCAGTGAAAGAACGGAGGTCCGTGTATGTAAACACGGATCTCCATTCTGACAGAGGGGGAAGGGATATGATCACAGGCTTCCTGTATATGAGAGCTGTGATCACTCCCCTCCCCCAGCCAGCCCAGCCCCCATACAGTTAGAACACACTGAGGGAACACGGTTAATCCTTAGAGCGTCCCCTCCAGGTTAACCCCTTCACTGCCAATGGCATTTACACAGGAATCAGTGCATTTTCATAGCACGGATCGCTGTATAAATGCCAATGGTCCCAAAAAAGTGGCAAAATGGTCCAACACGTCTGCTGCAATATCGCAGTACCGCTAAAAATCGCAGATCGCCGCCATTACTAGTAAAACTTAAAACAAAAAATAAAAACCCCAGAAATTAATTCTAATCATTCGTAAACTTTTGTGCTAACCAATCAAACCCATATTGCGATTTTTTGAACCAAAAATATGAGGAAGAATGCAAAATCGGCCAAAACCGATGAAAATAAATGTTTAATATTTTTTTTTGGATTTGTATTTCATCAAAAAGTAAGAAATATTGTTTTTTTTTTTTGCAAAATTGTCGCTCTTTTCTTTTTTATAGCAGTGATCAGAAATGACGCAGAGGCGATCAAATACCACCAAAAGAAAGCTCTATTTGTGGGGAAAAAAAGGACGCAAATTTCGTTTGGGTACAACGACCGCACAATTGTCAGTTAAAGCGACGCAGTGCCGAATCGCAAAAAGTGCTCTGGTCCTAAACTGGGAAATCCTTCCGGGGCTGAAGTGGTTAATAAAATGCTTTTGGAGTAAAAACCTATCTAAAGATAGTTTTCTACTTAAGATACATTAATATTTTAGTTTATTCAGCATGAAATGGAGCTTAGTTATGTAGCATAAGGCTGTATATTCTGCAATATTTACATTTTTTGTAAACTCATTCAATGAATCCATGCATTCACACAATGTCACAGTAACCATGAAATAAAACAAAGTTCAGGAATATTCCTTTATCCCATTGTTTTGCAAATCTATGTACACTACAAACTGTATGATTGAATCAGTTCTGATATCGCTGTTTTACTAACCTGACAGCTTATTCTTCTAAATAGGAAACCTTCATTTTGTTTGCAAATATTAAAGATTATAACTACCAGCAACTAAAGATATTATTAAAGATTAAATAAATAATAAATATTTTTAAAGAGTCTAACTACCTTACATTTAAAGAGCCCCTGTCATTTCAGATCCATCATGGCAGCGCCTGTTAGTGGCATACACTCAGCTGCTGCCGCCAAGTCCCTCACCTTGTTGTGTCAATGCCACATCACCAGCCGTCCCATTAACCACTTCAATACCGGGTACTTTTACCCCCTTCCTGCCCAGGCCAATTTTCAGAGATGTCACACTTTAATAATTGTGCGGTCATGCATACACTGTACCCAAAATAATTTTTTTCATCTTTCTCTTCACAGAGAGGTTTCTTTTGGTAGTATTTAATCACTGCTGGGAAAATTTTGAAGAAAAAAAAAAAAAAAAAAGTTTCTTATTTTCCGTCAGCAAATTTTGTAAATAAGTAATTTTTCTCCTTCACTAACGTGCGCTGATGAGGCTGCACTGATGAGGAGGCACTAATATGCCGCACTGATGTGCACTGATAGGCGGGCACTGGTGAACACTGATAGGTGCCACTGGTGGGCACTGATGGGCAGCCACTAATGGGAGGCAAAATCAGTGCCCCGATTACCTGCCCAAGTCTCCTCTGTGAGGAGATGCCGCTGATCGGCACTCCTCGCCACACACTTGGCCAGTGTGAGGCGAGGAAAGTCATTCACGGCAATTCCTTATTTACATGTGACCAGCTGTGATTGAACACAGCCGATCACATGGTTAAAGAGCCGTGGCCGCATCTCTGTACAGAGATGGGGGTCGCGCCGTGTCCTAGCAACACGGCGCGGCCATGATTGCCAGGCTGTGCGCCCCCACGGGCACACGATAGTGGCCATTCTAGGGCGCCGTCATAGGACGTACTCCCAGAACGAGAGCCGCACCATCCCCTTGTCATTTGACGGTGGGCGGGCAGCAAGCGCTTAAAGTGAATGGGACTGCTGGTGAAACAACAGCGGCTCAGAGCGGACGACAGTTCATTTTTAAAAATTATGATTTGAATCAAGTCTTTTTACTAGCGATTTAAATCAAATCCACCCTGGTCCTGAAGTCATCAAGATCAAAGCAGAGTCTATAGCCCTGCACTGAATGAGAGGACAAGGGACAGTCCACTGCCGGATTGTGGGGAGCGCTGCCTGCTGAGGGAACAAATGATCAGGTAAATAAAATGGTGTCTACTCTGCCCTGGACAAATCGAGCTGTAAGCCCTTTCAGTGCGGGCTCAGGCCCATTGTAAGGGATTATCGTTATTTGCCTGGAGTCAGGCTTTAAAATGTAAGTAATACGGTGCATTAGCAAAGAAAATAAAATGGGGGACATTCATCAAGCAAATTGGCAACACTGTAAGGCCCATTGCACATGGGGCATCTACCTCATTTGGTATGATCCCAGCATTTTAACCGCTCGCCTACTGGGCACTTTCACCCCCTTCCTAGCCAGGCAAATTTTCAGAAAAAAAGGAAAAAAAAAAAGGATTTTATTTCCTTCACTGATGTGCACTGATGAGGCTGCACTGACTGGCAGTAGTGATGGGCACTGTTGGGGGTGCACTGATCATCAGGACACCGATCATCAGTGTAGATGTCCCCTGTGTAGATGTGCAAGTTATCGGCTCTCCTCTACTTATGCGCTGTCAGCGTGAGGAGAAAACTGCCGATAACCGGCAAATGCTGTTTACAATGTGACCAGCTGTAATTGGACACAGCTAGTCACATGGTAAAGAGCCGCTGTGATTGGCTCTTTACCCCGATCTGTGATCAGTTGTGTCTGAAGGACACATCGATCACAGTTAAGTGCCAATGTGCGCCGCAGGGGGCACATGGGAATCACAATCACGGGAGGACGTCCATAGTCGCCCTCCTGGCAATGTGAGCCCGCACTGTAGCCGTCTTTCAGCTATAGCACGGGCCTGGGAAACATGGTTATACGTGCGTGTATGTGAAGGTGGGGAGGGCCAGAAGAAAAAAAAAAAAAAAAGGGTTTACTTAGATTGTAAAGTCGTTTTTTTTCCCTATAAAAATAACAGGTTATACTTACCTCCCCTGTGTAATGGTTTTGCACAGAGCAGCCCCAATTCTCCTCTTCTCGGGTCCCTCTTCTGTGCTCCTGGCCCCTCTCCTGTTCAGTGCCCCCACAGCAAGCAATTTGCCCTGGGGGCACCCGAGCGGAGCTGCAGCTCTGTGTGTCCATTCAGACACAGGGCCGCAGTTTAGCCCCATCCCCTCTCTCTCCTCATTGGTTAACTGACTTTGGTTGAGATACAGCAGTGGCGCCATTGGCTCCCGCTGCTGTCAAGCAATCAGGAGGGAGAGTTCCAGATGGCCAAGGCACCCGTGGCCATTATTGGATCGAGAGGGGTAAGTATGAGGGAGGCTGCTGCACACAGAAGGCTTTTTATCTTAATGTGTAGAATGCATTAAAGCGGAGATCCACCCCATTAAAAGTCAGAAGCTACAAAAAGTGTAGCTGCTGACTTTTAATAAATCAGACTCTCACCTGTCCCAGGCTCCAGCGAGGCAGCCGCCCGGGGCTTCGCTATTCTCCCCCTCCCCTCAGTGTCGCCGGCCTCACAAGTATGGGCGCCCAGCTTTGGCGTGGGTCGCACTGTGCACTGTGAATGGCCGGTGCGTCTTCTGGGACCTGTGACATGTCCCAGAAGATCGCCGGGTGGGAGGGGGGAGGTGAACTTCCTTCCAGCTCCGCGGCTCCAGGAGAGGAAGTGGGACTCAGGACCGAACTTAATCCTTGATCAGTACACATTGAAGATACCACCCTGACCCTAGTCAGGGGGCAAGATAAAATCTCGGATGATGTGGCACACAGATGGTAGGTAGGAGACCCTTGGTCTAGTATCAGGGTCTCTAAGGACCACCATCTCTCACAAAGGAAGGCAACAGACTGGATAACCAAGTGGAATAAAAAGATGTGATTGAGTACAACGCTTGCCCAGGGCTCTACAGCGTTTTCTTGCACACAACTAACCAGTGGTGGCACTGGCAGAGATAAACACCTGCCAATGACAAGGCCGTGTGCGAGGAAAGAGCGCAGCTTGCCAACGGATGAACAGACCATGACAAGACTTCTATTCAAACACCGCGTCTGCTATTTCCCATAGACCTCCAAACACAAGACCCCCACCATGCTAAGGTGAAGAGCGGCTGAACACGTCCATTTACAGAGTTCTGACTCAACAGAAAATAACTTGCACATAAAACAAATTTTTTTAAATAAATAAATAATAATATACACCATTGGTTTTCCCTGCTAAAGTCGAAGGGCTAATTTCAGCACCTCAGCATTTAACAAACTAATTTGTTTAGAAATTGAGAAGGGAAAAAAAAAATGAAAGCAGCTCACTTATAAATTATTGTGATAAATAACAAAGCAGGTATAATCGATGAGCATGAGAACGACCGTTTAGCCAGGCGGAGAACAAAACAACAAATTAGGAAATGTTTCAATTATTTATTCATTAGTTATAATACAATAGCGGATGCCGGGCCACTAAACACTTTTTGCCTATTATATAGAGGAATCGATGGCCTGCAACTTCTGCTCCCCCCCCCACCCTCCACAGGGAAGAAAATCATCTGAAATACAAAATCTGCCTCTAATTCCAAAGTGAATACTGTATACAGAACGTTATATTTAAAGGAGTTGTAAAGTCAGAAGGATTTTTAACTTAATGCATTCTATACATTAACCACTTAATGGCCGGAAGGATTTACCCCCTTAAGGACAAGGCCATTTTTTGCGATTCGGCACTGCGTCGCTTTAACTGACAACTGCGAGGCCGTGCGACATTGTACCAAAACAAAATTTGTGTCCTTTTCCCCCCACAAATAGAGCTTTCTTTTGGTGGTATTTGATCACCTCTGCGCTTTTTATTTTTTGCGCTATAAACAAAAAAAAGAAGAGCGAAAATTTTGAAAAAAAAGCAATATTTTTTACTTTTTGCTATAATAAATACATTTCATTTCTTTCTCAGTTTAGGCAGATAAATATTCTTCTACATTATTGTAGGCTATATTCTTAAGAAGAAAAAAACAACAACAATGTGTATATTGATTGGTTTGTACAAAGTTATCGTGTCTACAAAATAGGGGATAGATTTATGGAATTTTTTTTTTTTTTTTTAGTTACTAGTAATGGCAGCGATCGGTGATTTTTAACAGGACTGCGACATTGTGGCGGACAGATCGGACACCCAACTGACGTTTTTGACACTTTTGGGAACCAATGACATAATTACAGTAATCGGTGCTAAAAATATGCACGGACATCGTACAAATGGCAATGGCAGGGAAGGGGTTAACATCAGGGGCGATCAAGGCGTGGCAGCCTACCGGGCCAAAACAGCTTCCCCGGTTAAATGTGTTCACTGCAGGTGTTTTCTAACTGTCTGGGGGATGGGTTGCCTGGGGAAACACACAAATCAGTCTTCCTGCATAGCAGAAATACAGGATCTGTGTGATCTCCCGTCAGAACAGAGATCTGCCTTGTTTACACAGGCAGATCCCCGTTCCGTCTCTGAGGGGAACGGTCACGGGTGGCTGGCGGACATCAAGTCTGCCCCACCCGCTGATTGGCTCCCCGCTGGCAGTGGGCACACGCGCATGCCTACCCACAAGATTGAATTCCCTAGCCGACCTAAAATGACGGTGATTCGCGGGAACGAGCCAACCTGCCATAGTATAATGACCACGGCTGGTCGGCAAGTGGTTAAGATAAAAAATATTCTGTGTCTGACAGCCCCCCCAAATCACTTACCTGAGACCCATGTCTCTGCAGCTATGTCTACGAGTGTCTTAGCGCTCCGGGACACCTCTCCTGATACCCCCCCTGCCAGACATCCCTCTCTGGCTGAGACAGAGCAGCGGCGCCATTGGCTCCCGCTTTTACAAAGATTGCTACTAGCAGGTGAAGGAGAGGACCAGACAACTCTCTCCAAATTTGTTCCTAAAAGGTTCATGTATTTTCCTAAATGGTCAAAATCCATAGTTATATAGATGAAGATATGTTAATGCAATGGTAAAAGAGTACTGAGGATGGTCAGAGGGGTAATGGTTAAACTTCAAAAAAAATAAATAAAACTAAAAAAAACTAAAAAACTACAGGTAAAACTACAACTAAAAAACTACAACTAAAAGAAAAAAAAAAAAAAAGAAAACCCCATAGTCCTCTCCACAGGGCCT
>BLSH010262319.1:92469-112298 GCA_018402905.1 Glandirana rugosa
ACCCCAAGGGGGTTTTTAAGGAAGTGAAACGGATTCGCAAAACGTCACGCGATAGGGAAACTCCTACGAAAGGAATTCGCC
Organism: Glandirana rugosa; assembly: GCA_018402905.1. NCBI lineage: Eukaryota > Metazoa > Chordata > Amphibia > Anura > Ranidae > Glandirana > Glandirana rugosa. The sequence continues at coordinate 92,551 of BLSH010262319.1, forward strand.
ACCCGAAGGGGAAGCCACCTGGGTGGCCACCGGGCAGATTTATTCCGATGGTGGGAAGGACACCTCCCATTTTTGCACACTGAGGAGAGGCACTCAAAAAGGGACTGCGCTGACATTGCTGAGGCCAGAGCTGGCCGCATAGCAAAACCTGCTACCTGAAAAATAGCCTTAGACACCATTTCCGTGTGACGATCCGCCGCGTCCTTAAAAGAGGGCGAACCCTCCACAGGAAGGGTGGTAGCCTTATTTAGACGGGCCACCGGTGGGTCCACCGAAGGGGAAGCCCACCGCTTAAGGAAAGCATCCTCAAAGGGATAGCGCACTGCAAAACGCTTAGGCAAAGTGAAGGAATTTTTGGGGGAGCCCCATTCCTTAAAAACAGCCCGTTCAAAAAATTGATCATAGGGAAAAGCCCTAGGGGACTTAGGAGGCCTCATAGACCCACAGACATAAGTGTAAGTCTGCGCCTCCTCAGACTGAGCAAGGCACAGAGCCTGGCGAATGTCAGCAATTAGCGCCGCTACAATTGCCTTGACGCGCGCCACTGAGGCCCCCTGGTCCTCTTCAGTGTCTGAGAGGACCAATTCGCCCTCAGAGAGTTCCATGGGGGTCCCCGTGACAACCGAGGCGACTTCATGATCTGAATCCTCGCCTGAGGAGACATGGGGGGCCAAGCGCTTAGCGGGGGGCACAGGGGCTGGATCAGTAACCTTAGGAATAAATTCCACAAAAAGAGCCCGCAAGAGGTCCAAAGTGACCGCAGGGGCTTGTGCGGAGAGTTGCTCAGCCGGCTCCAAAGCAGAGGGCGCTGCAGGGTCCATAGCCGCCACGTCGCCGTCCCCAGACATAGGCCTGAATGGGACGCCCCCCCCACGTATCACCACCACCACCCAAGACCACCCAGGGAGCCTGGGAGGACAAGCCCACCTAAATCCACACCCCAAGGAGCCAGCCAAACCTGCTGCTTCTAGCCCTGTAGCCTGTCAGCGCTGTGAGAGAAAAAAGGCGCCCGAGGACTGTACCACACATGCAGCTGCCGCTTCTCTGAGGAGAAAGCGCGCGCAGTTACACAGAGTGTAATACCAAAAACCGCCACCGGGGAGAAAATGGTGCTCACGCAGCATGAGCCAACCGACACAAAATGGCGGCGGCTAAAAACGCACGCGAACGAATGTTCTCCAGTGGGAACACCGGTACAGGGCCCAGGGCCCTCAACAACATAAACGCGACGCCGCGCGAACGCGGCAGACCAGAGGGGGGCAATGCAATAAGTAGGTGCCCCCCTGACAGGGAAAAAAGCTACCACTAAAATAAAAAACTGCCCTGGATGTCGCCCCCCCCACGCCCTAAGGGCGGAGGAGGGGTCCACTCACCAATCCGACGGGCGTTGCAGGTAGCCACCCGAAGCAGACTTTCCCCCCTTGTCCCGGGAAGGATTGCTGCTGGCCAAGGCCACTGGAAAGGTAAAAGCCAGACACTGGGCACAAGTGGCAACACCCACAGGCCGCCCGCACGTAACGGGCCCTGAGCGACGCAGCCCTGTCATTTTAGGGTAGGTCGCCAGGAGGTGGCCGGGCAGGGCAAAGCTTTGGATTCGTGATATCCGCTCTATGCCAAGGCCGGCTACTTGATAGAAGTCTTCATCTTTTTCATAGAGAAAATTTACATGCATAAAAACGCAGGTCCCATAAGGGAACTCAGTCAACTCCTTTGCACTAGGCAAACAAAACTGAATGCTATTGGCCAGCAGGGGGTTTTATAGGCTCAGGTGAGGACGGCCCCCATGGGAGGGGCCAGCCTATCCCTGATGCTTTTGCATCTGTTTTGCCTAGTCACTCCTGATAGGACGACATAAAACCCACGTGTCATTTAAGAAGAGCTGCGTCTGTCAGTGAACGTAAGAGAAAAATGTTTTTTTGTATTTTTTTTTTTGGATTTACATTTTAGCAAAAAGAAAGAAATTTGTTTTTTTTGCAAAATTGTCGCTCTTCTTTTGTTTATAGCGGCGATCAGAAAAGACGCAGCGATGATCAAATACCACCAAAAGAAAGCTCTATTTGTGGGAAAAAAAGGACGCAAATTTCATTTGGGTACAACGTCGCATGACTGTGCAATTGTCAGTTAAAGCGACACAGCGCCGAATCGCAAAAAGGGCTCTGGTCCTAAAGTGTGAAATCCTTCCGGGGCTGAAGTGGTTAAAACAGACTAGGAAGATTAACCTGCAGCAACTGTTTGGTAAATGTGAGATTTAGGGCTTCATGAAAATGTTCCTAAAGCATGCTTGGATCTGGTGCTAGGACTATTTCAGTATTTTGATTGGCTGCATAATACCCTAATCCTGAGTGCTGCAATGCTTTGATTAGCTTCAAATAGGTATTGTACTTTGGCTTTTCTCATAAAGTGATTTGCTGCTGTTTGACCCAGCTCTGTACGGGCTCTAAAGATCTGACCAGTTGCAGATTTGTCTGATTCCGCAAATCTCATACATTTTTTTCTAAATCGCAACATAATGGTCTAGTGGAGAATGTGATAATCATTTGACCAACTAAAAGTTATAGTGGCTTAGCTTTTCCAAGCAATGTGACAACTGCAGTAGCTGCAAACATCAAACCATGCAGAGGCTCCCTGGAGGGTGATCCTGACTTCCTTCCATTGAAATAACTTGTTACAGTAGATAATGGACAACCTCTGTGTGAGTGGGTACAGAATTGTATTGTTTCCAGACAAACGTCTCAATGCTCTGAAAGGTGATGGTCAGTTGACTTCTGATTGTGCTAATGCTCAGGAAAAGGAGTTGGTTCGGTATTGTAAAACTACAATACACATTGGTCAGGTCCAGTGATGATTTCATGTTCTGATAGGCCACAAATTGGTCAACACCACTGACTGTTCGGTTCTAAATAAACACAAGCTGGTCAAGACACAAGACCATTATATGAGCTACTGAACACTGATTGGCCGCAAGCCAAGTTGGTCAAGTCCAGTGATGATTTCATGCTTTCACTGGCCACAAGTTGATCAGGTCCAGTGATTATTTCATGTTCTGATTGGCCACTGGTCAAGTTCGGTGATGGATTGAATGTTCTCAAAAGGCCACAAATTGGTCAAGTCCATAGCCACAAGTTGGTCAAGTCCCAAAACCACTATTGAGAGGTTCTGAAGACTGCCAAGTTGGTAAAGTCCAATGATGATTTCATGCTTTGATTGGTCTCAAGACCTAAAACCCTTATTGAGAGTTACTGAAGACTGGATTTTAACAACTTGGCTTATGGCCATTCAAAGTCTTCAGTACCTCTCAAAGGTTTTGGGACTTGACCAGCTTGTATCCAAAGCATAAAAATCATAACTGGACTTGACCAATTTGGCTTGTGGGCATTCAGAACATGATATAATCAGTGGACCAAACCAACTTGTGCCCAATCAAAGCATGAAATCATCACTGGAACTTTACCAACGTAGCTTGTGGCCAATTTAGAACGGGACATAATCAGTGGACATGACCAACTTGGCTTGTGACCATTCAGAACATAAAATCATCACTGGACACAACCAACCTGTGGCCAATTAAAGCATGAAATCATCATTGGACTTGAACAACTTGGCTTATGGTCATTCAATGATTTCATGCTTTAATTGGCCACAGGTTGGTCGTGTCCAGTGATGATTTTATGTTCTGAATGGTCACAAGCCATGAACCTGAATTGGTCAGGTCCAGTGATGGTTTCTTGCTCGGATTAGTCAAAAGTTGGTCAAGGCCACTGATTATTTCGTGTTCCGATTGGCTACGTCCCATGACCATTATGAAAGGTATAGAAAACTTTGAAATCAGGCAGAATCATGTGACTATGCAATGCAAAGGAGTCTAAAAGCAATGTAATTTAGTGCACAATGAGCATCTAGACTGCTTCCCAGGTAAAACAGTTTAGCACAAGTACTGCATTTCTAATGATTTTCATTCTCTAGTCAAGATAGGAATCGCAAACGCAGCTTGCAGTTTAGATGTGAATACTTTAAAGGCACCTTGTTAAAAGCTTAACTGGATTTATGTCTTGAGCTTAGCAGAAATATACTACCGTGCCCTGGGCTCTCTGCTGTAATGGAGTATTTAAACAACCACAGAATAGGGCCAGGCCATCACACCGCCGTATATTTTCCAGAGACAAAAAGGTATTCTTATACAGCATAGAAACAGCATTGCACTCAGCAGTTTTGAGGCGTGTAAGTCATGGTTTAATGTCGTGCAATAGAAAAGGTAAAGCTACACTGTAAAGAGATGAACAAGGTTTAAAAGTTACCGTCGTTAAAGTTTAATATAAGCGGTATAAAAATCACAGGACCAAGCAGAGAAGTGCTCTGTATATAAAACTACAAACACCATCTGCATTACTTGTTTACTCTGAAATACCCATTCTGATAAGGATAAGCTGTGGTCCAAGTAGCTGTTCTCTGGCATTAAGAGAAAAACTCTTGTCAGGAGAAACATTATCACTATACTTCTATAATGCGCGCTTGCTAGTTTTCCTTTTCGCTTTTTGATTTTCAGCTATCAGAACGTGCATGATGAATGCTAAAGCGTCGTCTCCATGAAAGGAGCCGAAGGGAAGGAAGGGACTTAGCTGTAAATCTGAACACATTGACTGTAACAGCTACTATGTTGCCCAGACATAGCAGGATATTTTAGTAGACTGCCTTGACTTCCTACTACAGGCAATAATCCTTATACAAACTTTGTTGTTTTAGCAAATTTTGCTAAAATAGCTTTTACAGGGTTAGTTCACCTTTACCGAAAAAACTGCCTATGCAAATAGGTGTCTGTAGATTAAAACAAACCGACCAAAGTTGGGTAGTTCTCTTGCTATAGGTGTTGGCCCTTTACATACCCTACAAAGCCTGACTGGAAAACTCCCAAGACGTTGCCCAGCCGTTACTGCTCACCTCCACCATCTCGGGTGCGAGCTCTCAAATGCTGAGCTCAGAGATACAGCATCAGAAGAGAGAAAGCGCATGCGAGTGGGTTTGAGTCAGAGAAAGTGCTTTACCCTGACATGTATCTTGGGCTCTGCTTGCCTATCTGCAGGACCCGGACTAACATGGACCCCAGATGTCTCAATAAAAAGAACCTGTCACCCAAAAATCACATAGGGGAGTTTTTGTCCCCCATGTGATGAAAAGAGAAAGGGAAGTGTAAAAAAATATTTTAAAATCATAAAAAATTAAAGTTATACCTAAGCACATAAAATCACCCCCCAGAAATTTTTAAGGCCCCCACCCACCCTCCACATATATGTACAAAAGGTAAACGCATGCGTTGGGGGAACCTACACATGAAAACACAGTTTGTATTACACAAGTGGAGTGAGAGCCATAATTCTTACATCAGACCTCCTCCCTAACACTAAACTGGTGACCTATAGGGGACTTTTAAAGTATCGCCTATAGAAAATATAAGGTACTGAAATTTGCCACCATTTCACTGGCGCACACAAACTTTAATGTTTAGCATGTTGGGTATCTATTTACTTGGTGCAACCTCATCTTTTTTTCCATGTTACCTAAAAATAGGTCATTTATTGCATTTTTGTGTCCTAAAATTGACTTTAGTGTGTTTTTTACTGAATGGTTGCGTTTCCTAGACCTTTACGGTAAGATCATGTGACATTAAAAATTGGAAAAAAACACTTTTATTCTCTGGGGTGTCTGCTTTCAGAAAATATACCATGTTTGAGGGTTTTTTTTATGTATTATGTAGGTCTAAAAGCATGAGCACAAAAATAAAAAAAAGTAAAAACTACTCTGGCAGCGAAAGGGTTAAACATGACTTTTTCGCATTCTCTCCAATGACTTCAGATAGGTGATCTTAGAAGGAATAAATTTGTACTTGAAATTAGTTTGAGCCCTGCTTCACATTGACACTATTTGGCATGCCAAATCAGTGGCAATTGCCGGCAATGGCACCATCCAAATCGGTGCGAAACTGCACTTGCGGCGCAGCACCGATTTCAAAAAGTAGATCTTGTACTACTTTTTGCGATTTCAGGTGCGATTTCCATAGGCATTTGTGCAGAAACCCACACAGATGCCTGTGAAATCACCGCTGCAATTGGAACTGACATGCGGGAATGAAATGGTGTGAGTTCATTCCCGCACTCAGTGTGAACCTGAGACATTTCAAAGTTCCTTCAGGTGGATCTGACCTACAGTTGACCTCCTTCTGACCTGCATTGATTACTAAATTGCATTAACCGCTTGCCGATCGCAATACGTATATATACATTGCAGTTTGCAAGTGATTTAACAGTACTATGGCTGAAGATATCACCCATGAGCCACTGGACCGCTTTCTGAAGTATCGGGAGGGGATGCAGATGCCTGCCCTCCCCAAACAAACAATTTGACGGTGTGGCACGTTGCTCCCATATGCGATCAAAGAGCAGAAACTCTGATTGACTCTATGGTTTTGAAGGACCGGAGCGACATCATGTCACCACTTCTGGTCCAGGCTGGTAGTAAATATTTTTATTTTATTTTTTTTAAAGGAAAAAGATCTTTTTTTGTGGATCTTTTGCTTTTAAAAAGGTAAAGAGATTGAGGCTCCATTCACATGTATGCATTTTGCAGTGCTTTTGCTGTGCTTTCTACGTTTTTTTTAGTGTTTTTGCTGTGATTTATGTTTTTTAAAAAGAAATGTTTTAAATTTTTTTTGGGGGGGGGGGATTTTTTGCTAGGCAGATTTAAAACGCAGCACTTGCGGTTTTCTTGCATGTCCATTGAAGTCTATTACATGCAAAACACTGCATTTTGCGGGGGAAAAAGTCCAACTCTTTCCAAAAATGCTGAGGCACAAAAATACATTGATGTGAACATGTTCCATAGGAACCCATGTTAAAAAAAAAATTCCCTGCATTTCTGCAAAATGCATCAAAAAATGCATTAGTGTGAATGGAGCCTTAGGGTCATTTTGACCTCAGATCTCTCCATAAAAAGGGCCGGTCATACTTATTCCTATTACAAGAGAGGTTTACATTCCTTGTAATAGGAATAAAAGTGATAAAAAATGTAAAGGGAACATGTTCTAATAAAAAGTAAAGTTTAAAAAAAAAAAAACTAAAAGACGCCCCCTTTCCAGGAACGAATGCATACGCAAGTCGTGCACGCATATGTAAACGGTGTTTGCACCACACATGAGGGATCGCTGTGAACATTACGTCAAGAGCAATAATTCTAGCGCTAGGCCTCCTCTAACTCTAAAAAGGTAATCTGTGAAGGGGTTTAAAACGTCGCCTATGTAGATTTTTAAGTATCACAGTTTGCTGCCATTGCACAAGCGTGCGCAATTTTAAAGTGTGATATGTTAGGTATCTATTTACTCGGCATAAAATCTTACACATTATTATCTTTCACATTTTACAAAAGAAAAATAAAAAAATGGGGGTACATGTTGTGAATTTTTTTTTTTGTTTGTTTTTTGCTTAATTCATTCAAATGTAATTTTTCCAAAATAAAAATTGCATTTGAAAAACCACTGCACAAACACCGTGTGACATAAAAAAATGCAACTATGGCCATTTTATTCCCTAGGGTCTCTGCTAAAAATAATAATAAATAAAATAAAAAATGTTTGGGGGTTAGAAGTAATTTTCTAGGAAAAAAAAATATGGATTTAAAACCTGTAAACAAAAAGTGCCAGAAAAAGCCTGGTCTGCTGCTTTTTGCATTCCCATGGACTTGTATGGGGGAGGAGGAGCAGCTGTACATGGTGCAAGCATGACACTGCAAGCTCAGTTCCTGATGTCAGGATATAATTTGTTCTCTGTGGTAACCACAAAAACATAGGAAGTGACCAGGTACAAAAGTACAGAACAATGTGAAGAAACACACGAGGAGGGAAAGGAATAATGAAAAGTCAAGTTACAGAATACTACATTATTGTTATTATACAGGATTTATAGAACGCCAACAGTTTGCTTTACAACACGAGGGCAGGCAGTACAGTTACAACACAATAAAATACAAGGAGGGTTAAGAGGGCCCTGCTCATAAGAGCTTACAATCTAACCTGTGCCTGTGTGGGTTTCCTCCCACACTCCAAAGACATGTTGACAGGTAAACCGGATTCTGTGGCCCTAGTATGTGTATGAATGTGAGTTATGGACCTTAGATTGTAAGCTCCTTGAGGGTAGGGACTGATGTAAATGTACAATGTATATGTAAAGCGCTGCGTAAATTGACAGGGCTATATAAGTACCTGAAATAAATAAATAATAGGATGGGCCAAGTGACAAATAAGGTGACACTGGGGGATGAGATGATGGAAGAATTAAAAGTTCAGTTGTTAATTGGAGGTGTTGGTTGCATCCATACAGATACTAGTATCGGTCCCAATACTAAGCATTTGCATCAGTATTGGTACTCATGCAAATGCTCCAATACCCAAGACCGATCCTTTCAGGCTCGGTTCTCTCAGCTGTCAGCGGGATTCCCCCACTGACAGCTGGAATGTTACAGAAAAAAAAAAAGTCTGCAATTATCGGTCTTTAGGAAGCGGGACCACCGCATCGTTAACAACCTATGACTCATTCAGCTGTCAGTGAGGTTCCTCTGTTAACAGCTGAAGTGTAAATGAAGTCCTAGAAATTGGATCTGTCAAAAAAATAAATAAATAAAGCAGGCGTGCTGAAAAATAAAAAGAAACATGGTTTATTTTTGTATCCCTCTGTTTATTCATCTACAGATCAAAGGGATGAACTTCGATCTGCAGATGAAGTCAGTTTAACCACTTAACAACCGCCCTATAGTCAAATGATGGCTACAGGGCGATTGCTTGACTCTGGGAGGACGTACTGTGACATCCTCCCATGAGTGCGCTCCCATGAGCTAATTTGTGCCTCATTCATGCTCACCCATACCACATCAGTTCTTATCCGTGACACATCCATGGCACTACAGTGCTCATCCGTGCCGCTACAGTGCCCATCCGTGCCGCTACAGTGCCTCACAATAGTCAAATTAGATTTGAATCGTATGCCCCTAGAACACCTAACGGTGCTCCATTCATGTTGGGCCTCTGTATGTGGCCAGGCTGTGTAAAAGTGTCACACATGTGGTATTGCCATACTCGGGAGGAGTAGCAGAATATATTATGGGGTGTAATTTTTGTTAGGTACATGCTGTGTGCTAGAAATATTATATAAATGGACAACTTTGTGTAAAAAAAAAAAATGTGTTTTCATTTTCTTTTCACATTTTCCAAAAACGTATGGAAAAAAAAATGACATGTTCAAAAGACTCATTGTGCCTCATAGAATATACGTTGGGGTGTTTGCTTTCCAAAATAGGGTCATTTTTTGGACGTTTCAATTGTCCTGATGCTCCAGGACCTTCAAAAGTGCAAGAGGTAGTCAAGAAATGAGATGTGTAATTTATGCTCCTAGAACGCCTGATGGTTCTCCCTGCATGTTGGGCCTCTGTATGTGGCCAGGCTGTGTAAAAGTCTCATACATGTGGTATCGCCATAGTAGAATGTGTTTTGGGGTGTCATTTGTGGTATGCATATGCTGGGTGTGAAAATTAACCTGTTAACATTTGGCAATTTTGTGCAAAAAAAAAAAATCTTAATTTTGCAAAGAATTGTGGGAATGAATTACAACTTCAAAAAATTCACCATGCCTCTTACTAAATACCTTGAAATGTCTACTTTCCAAAAAGGGGTCATTTGGGGGGTATTTGTACTTTCCTGGCTTGTTAGGGATCAATAAATGAGAGGGTGATCGACAATCAGTACATCAGGTGTGATCAATATTCAGTTATTGGCACCATAGCTTGTAGACTCTATAACCTTCACAAAGACCAAATAATATACACTAATTTGTTTGTTTGTTTTTACCAAAGATATATAGCAGTATAAATTTTGGCCAAAATTTATGAAGAAAAATTACTAATTTGCAAAATGTTATAACAGAAACGAAGAAAAATTCATTTTTTTACAAAATTTTTTGTCTTTTTTTAATTATAGCGCAAAAAAATAAAAAACCCAGCGGTGATTATATACCACCAAAAGAAAGCACTATTTGTGTAAAATGAAGGACAAAAATGTCATATGAGTACAGTGTTGCATGACTGAGTAATTGTCATTCAAAATGTGAGAGCGCTGAAAGCTGAAAATTGGTCTGGTTGTTAAGGGGGTTTAAGTGCCCAGTGGTCAAGTGGTTAAGCACTTCAGCTCCAGAAGATTTACCCCCCTTCATAACCAGCCCATTTTTTGCGATATGGGACTGTGATACTTTGACAACTGCGTGGGTGTGCAACGCTGTACCAAAATAAAATGTATGTTTTCTCACAAATAGAGCTTTCTTTTGGTGGCATTTGATCACCTCTGCGTTTTTGTTTTTTTTTTTGCGCTATATACAAATAATTTTTTTTTTTACTTTCAAAAAAATCTAATTTATTCATCAGTTTAGGCCAATATGTATTCTGCTACATATTTTTGGAAAAAAAATCCCAATAAGTGTATATTGATTGGTTTGCACAAAAAAAAGTTACATTGTCTACAAACTATGGGGGTATTTTTATTTTTTACTAGTAATGGCGGTGATCAGTGACTTATAGTGGGACTGCGACATTGCGGCAGACAAAATCGGACACCTGACACTTTTTGGGGACCAGTGACACTTATACAGTACAGTGATCAGTGCAAAAAAATATGCACTGTCACTGTACTAATGACACTGTCTGGGAAGGAATTGCAATCGGGGGATCAAAAGGTTAAATGTGTTCCCTGGGAGTGATTAATAGCTGTGGGGGAGGTGCTTTGACTGAGTGTAAAGATCAGTGTTCCTGCTTAGCAAAAACACAGGGGATCAGCACATTCCCCTCTCACAGTACGGTGGTCTGCCTTGCTTACATAGGCAGACAGTCGTTCCGCCTTTCTCCTGAACGATCGGCGTGTCCTGGTGGACATCGCGACCGCCAGATCCGCTGTCCAATAACAGCGTGATCTGGCGCAGAGCGGCCACCCTGCCGCAGTACATCTACGGTGGGCGGTCACTAAGCAGTTAAAGCAACCTGTCAAGTAAAAACTTGTTCATGCACACATAGGCTGTTATCAACTGTTTTTAGCAGTGACCAGAGGGTTCTGAGAGACGTTTTTCAGCTGTAAAAACGTTCAAACAATCAAAAACCCGGCTAAACGTTTTTGGACGTTTAGATCAATTGAGGGGAAAAAAAACCAAACTGCTGGCCCTTTAAAAGCACGCAAAAAACGCCGGTAATCTAACGCTAATAACAGCTGAAAAAAAAAATCACTGATAAGCTACTGAAGTTTTTTTGCAACGTCCTGTGTGCATGAAGTCTTAATGTCCCCTAATCACCCTTAATAAACTCCCTATTCTTCTCCATTTAATTATTTTCCTGCAGATTTTTTTTTTCAGTTCTATTTTATAAAACTATTAAAAATTCTAACTTTTTTTGTTTGCTTTTATATTTATTTTTACATGTTTCCACGTTGAAAAAAATTGTAAAATTAAAAAAAAAAAAAAAAAAATGAAAAATAGGATTTTATGAAGAACTTACCGTAAAATCCTTTTCTCTGAGTTCATTGACAGACGCAGCACCCACCCCTCGGTGTTGTGTTTGTACGGCTTGTTACGAACTGATATGCTATGCAGGGCTGAGGGGTTATGTGCTGAGTAAGGACGGCCCCCTTGGGGAGGGGCCAGCTTTACTTTCTGAACTTTCGTTCTGCCTAGTCGACTTCTAGTAAAAAAGGTACATAACCCTACGTGTCATGAAGAGAGGCTGCGTCTGTCAATGAACTCAGAGAAAAGGATTTTACGGTAAGTTCTTAATAAAATCCTATTTTTTTCTTTTACGTTCATTGACAGACGCAGCCTCTATTCATGACACGTGGAGACGTCCCAAAGCAGTGTCAAACAGAGGGGTGGGCAAACAATAACAACTGTACCCACAGAAAATCTCGGGAGGCGCTAGCCGAGCCTACACCGCCGCCTGAAAAACTTTGCGGCCAAAAGCAGCATCCGCGGATGCTGACACATCAACTTTGTAGAACTTAACGAAAGTGTGCACCGAGGCCCAAGTAGCCACCTTGCACACCTGAGACACCGATGCTTGGTGTCTAAACGCCCAGGAAGTGCTAATCGCCCTGGTGGAATGAGCCGTGACCGGAAAACGGGGTACTTGTCCCCGAACAGTATACGCATGGGTCACGGTCTGTCTGATCCAACATGAAACAGTGGCCGAAGAAGCCGCCAACCCTTTGCGCAGCCCATCTGTCAGCACAAACAACGCATCCGACTTCCTGAAAGGAGCCGTAGCTGACAAATACACCTGCAATGCTCTCACCACATCCAAGGAATGCAGAGCAATCTCCTTAGGGTGAGACGAGTGCGGACACAGAGAAGGGAGGACAATGTCCTCATTAATGTGTAAAGAGGAGACTACCTTCGGAAGGAACGAAGGAGACGGACACACCACCACTTTATCCTTATGTAGGACCAAATAGGGGGACCTACATGACAAAGCTGCCAATTCAGACACCCGCCTAGCGGATGTGATAGCCACCAAGGTGGTGACCTTCTGAAACAGCAATTGTAAGGGAATATCCCTGATCTTCTCATAAGGCGGTTTCTGCAGTACAGAAAGTACCAAGTTCAGATCTCACAGTGCCAAAGGCAACCGTACCGGAGGAGCCACATGACGTACACCCTGTATGAATGTATGGATCAAAGAATGCGTCGCCAAAGGACGCTGAAAGAGGATCGCCAGAGCGGAGATCTGGCCCTTGAGGGTGCTCAAAGCCAACTTTTGGTCCAGGCCTTGTTGAAGAAAGGCCAGCACCCGGGCAACTGCAAAGGAACAGGGATTCCAACCCCCCGACTCGCACCAGGCAATATAGGCCTTCTAGGTGCGATGATAAATCTTGCGCGCCTTAAGCCTAGTGGGGCTCACCGACTCAGAGACCCCGCTGTCCCTCAACACCTGGGACTCAATAGCCATGCCGTCAAAGCCAGCGACGGTAAAGCAGGGTGCAAGATGGGGCACTGCGACAGTAGATCTTCGCAAAGCGCAAGTCGCCAGGGAACCTCTATTACCATCCGCACCACATCTGCGTAGCAAGGGTGCCGAGGCCAATCCGGTGCCACCAGGATTGTCGGGATTCCCACCACTTCTATCCTGCGCAGTAACCGCGGTAGAAGCTTGAGAGGAGGAAAGGCGTACAGAAGCCTGTACCGGGACCACGGGCCACCAGAGCATCCGATGCTGCTGCCAACGGGTCCCTTGACCTGCTCACAAAGGCCTTCACCTTGCGATTAAATCAGGACGCCAGGAGATCCACATCTGGCGTGCCCCACCTTTCGCAAATCTGGCGAAAGACCTCTGGATGCAGGGACCACTCCCCCTGGACTTAGGAAGTCCGCCTTCCAATTTTCTACGCCCGGAATGTAGATGGCGGAGATTGCCGGCACATAAAGCTCTGCCCACCTTAGGATGTGGGCTGTCTCTGCCGCTGCTGCCGAGCTACATGTCCCGCCCTGATGGTTCACGTACGCCACAGCCGTGGCGTTGTCCGACTGAACCCGAACTGGGAGGCTGCGCAGCCTCTCCGACCAGCGGAGGAGACAGAGCTTTATCGCCCTCAGCTCCAACACATTGACTGGAAGTCTAGACTCCTGCGTCGACCAACGGCCCTGAGTCGACAGGTTCCCCAGCTCGAGAGACTGGCATCCGTCGTGACTATTGACCAATTTAGAGGAAGAAACGACTTCCCCAGGGTCAATGCCGGGGCTTGAAGCCACCAAGCCAACGACCCCCTGGTCAGATGATCCAGCCGGATCAGACGGTCCAGAGACGAGGGGGACCTGTCCCACTGCAGTAGTATAGCTCGCTGTAGGAGCTGGGTGTGACTCTGGGCGTACGGTATCGCCTCGAAGGACGAGACCATGTGTCCCAGCACCCGCATGCAAACATGTAAGGAGGACCACCGTCGTGACAGGAGGGACCGCACTGCTACTTGCAGTGCCAGCAACTTGTCCAGAGGTAGAAATACCTTCGCCTGCACAGTGTCCAATGTCAGACCCAGATATTCGAGGCGACAGGACGGGGTCAATGTCGACGTCTGTAGGTTGATCAGCCAAACGAAGTCCCTCAGTGAGGTCAGAGTGACAGTAACATTGTCCTCCAGAGCCTGCGCCGACTCCGTGCGCAGGAGTAGATCATCCAAGTAGGCCACCACAGCAATGCCCCTCTGCCGCAACAGAGTGAGCACCGGGGCCAGTAACTTGGTGAACACCCGCGGAGCCGAGGCCAGGCCGAAGGGGAGAGCCACAAACCGGTAATGAAGGTCCCCTACAGCAAAGCGCAGGAAGCACTGGTGCCCGACATAGATGGGAACATGTAGATATGCGTCCTTGATGTCCAGGGACGCCAGCCAGTCCCCTTGCAGGGCGGCCACAACCGAACGGACTGATTCCATCCTGAATTTGCGCTTCTTCACAAAGTGATTGAGCACCTTAAAGTCCAGAACTGGCCTGGCCCCCCCCCCCCGCCCTTCTTTGGTATCACAAAGAGGTTTGAATAGAAGCCGCGGAATCTCTCCACTGGAGGGACTGGCACAATCACCCCCTGTTCGGACATCGACCGCACAGCACCTAGTAGAGCTAGCCGACGCTCCGGAGGGAGCCTTAAATTGGACGGGAAGAACCTGTCCGGGGGATGAACTTTATCTTGTACCCGGAGGAGACCACCTCCCGCACCCACCGGTCGGAGATGCGGGCGGTCCATCAGTCCGCGAACCCCAGAAGTCGGCCCCCCACCCGAGAATCGGGCGGGGTCAACCCATCATGCGGAGGAGGACTTATCCTCCGTCTTTTTGGGCTTGCGTTGCCAGGGACACTTACCAGAGCCCGAGGCAGACTTGCCGGTCCGGGCGTTCCTGCCCGCCTGACCGGGCGCACGAAAAAAACGTTTCTGCCCTGAGGGCTGAGGTCCCCGTTTGCGGCGCTGATCACGCTTGGGTTCAGGAAGAAACATACTCTTCCCCCCAGAGAAATTCTTAATGATTTCGTCCAATTGGGGCCCAAATAGCCGGCCACCTAGAAAGGGAAGATCCGTGAGGCCTTTTTTGGATGCGTGGTCACCCGACCAGCGTCGCAGCCGCCTGATGATTGCAAAAACCCACATTTTTGACAACATCGGTATCAAGTCCAGGGTTGCATCACAAAGATAATGGAGCCCTTACACTAGGTGTTCTGCTCGCTGCACAGACTCAGGCGAATCTACGCCTCCCCGTGCCTCACTCCACTCAAGCGCACACTCTGTGAGCGACTGAGCTACCATGACAGACGCCAGGGCCGGTCGCATGGCTGCCCCCGCCACCAAAAAGAGTGCCTTAGACAATGCTTCTGTCCGCCTATTGGCCGGATCCCTAAATGAGGGAGACCCCTCCAGGGGAATAGTTGTCGCCTTGTTTAGGAGGGCCATAGGTGGGTCCACCGCGGGGGAGACCCATTTCTGTAACAGGCTGTCCTCAAAGGGATATCGCACAGAAAAGCGTTTTGGCAGGGTGAAGGAATTCAGCGGACGCTTCCATTCCTTATGCACATACTGGTCAAAATACTGGAGGTAGGGAAAAACCCTAGGAGCACGAGAGGGCTTGTTGGATCCAAACGTATAGGCAGATGCCTGTGCCTCTCCAGCCTGATCCAGGTGCAGAGAACTGCAAATCGCTGCTACCAGGACGCCCACCAGCGCCTTTTCACGTGCCACCGAGGCCCCCTGGTCCTCCTTCCCATCCGAGGGCTCCAGCTCTCCGTCTGAGAGCTCCATGGGGGTCCCCGTGACCCCAGAGCCCCATTCCAGTTCTGAGTCCTCCTCAGAGGATTGCGGGGGAGGGGGACGCTTTTTTGGGCCCCCCTAAACCGGTCTGATTCCCCCTGGGTGAAAAACTCCTCCAGGATGGAGGTTAACCGATCTAGGGGAACCAGAGGCCCCAGCGCGGCCTGTGCTTCTGCGGACCCCTCCGGAGAAGAAACTGTGGGCTCAGCCGCCATTGCGCCACCGACAGGACACATGTGAGGCCTACCAGCCATCACCCCCTCAGCGCCATCCCGTGCAAAGCCTCAGGATTTTCCCAGTAGGACCCAGCACTGCCGTCCCTACACCCCAGTGAGAAAGCCAGCAATACTTGCGGAACCCTGTGCCACTGTGTGCCCAAAGAGGCTGCCACTGTCTGCCAATGCCCCGGATGTGCCACTGCCCGAGCTGTTGATGCTGCTAGCCTTGCTGCCGCTGCGTTCCCAAAAGGAATGGGGCCAAAAGCACATGGAAATCTCAAATACAGGGAGACCAACCAAAAATGGCCACCGACAACCACAAGACGCCAAACACTTCCAAAATGGCCGCGTCCGCGGCAAAATGGTAGCGGTCGCGGCTCCAGAAAAATGGTGGCGGTCGCGGCTCCAGAAAAATGGTGGCGGCCGCAGGGCAAGAGAATGAACGTTCGGTGCCTGAATGGCAGGCGAGCGGTAGCGGAGAGGACAGGTCGCGAGCGGGCGGGCAGGCGGACGGCCGGGCAGGCGTTCGTGCGGGGGGGACATGACAGGGACCCGGTGCAGACCTTCCTCCCCTCAGGTGGGAAGGGATGCTGCTGGCCAAGCGGCCCCTGGATCGGCCATAGCCAGGACACTGGGCGCGCAAGGTGGGGCCTTTAACCCAGCGGCCGCCCGCACGGAACGGGCAGGATGCGACGGACCCCGCCAGTGCTAAGGTTGGCTCGCATCCGTCGGCTGTGCTGGGGAGATGGCAGGACCCATAACGTCCGCGTATTCCCCAGCCAGCTGCTTGATTGTAGTCTTCATCAGAAGGCTTGCTCAAAAAGAAAAAAAGAAAAAAAAACTTTAGGGGAACCGCAGTTCCCAGCAGGGAATCAGGTCTAACTCCTTGCACTAGGCAGAAGAAAACGGATATGCTATGCAGGGCTGAGGGATAATGTGCTGAGTAAGGACGATCCCCTGGTGAGGGGCCAGCTTTGCTTTCTGAACTTTCGTTCTGCCTAGTCTACTCCTAGTTAAAGGTACATAACCCTACATGTCATGAAGAGAGGCTGCGTCTGTCAATGAACGTAAGAGAAATGTACATTCAGTCCCTGGGTTACAAACAAGATCAGGTCTGTAGGTTTGTTCTTAAAGCGGTTGTATCCCCCTAAATGACATTCTTACCTACAGATAAGCCTATAAGGTAAGGCTTACCTGTAGGTAAAAAGAATATCTCCTAAAAATGCACCGTTTAGGAGATATTCTCACTGCAAGCGCCGCTGATGTCAGCAGGTGCATGCGCAGTGATGCCTCGGCGAAGGGCCGGTGCATAGGGCCGAAGCCTGCCGAAAAGTCCGCCGTAAAGACGGGCTCCTGCGCATGCATGTCTCAGCGAAGGCCCGGTGCATAGCGCCGAACCCTGCCGAAAAGTCCGCCGTAAAGACGGGCTCCTGCGCATGCATGGGAGCGATGTCTCGCGGCTCCGGTCACTCACAGCGCCGGAAGGCTCGACGGAGGGAAGATGGCAGCTCCCACCTCGGGGATGGGGCGGACCTGCGGGAGCTTCGTTCTAAAGCAAGTACTTCATAATGGGCTTGCCTTTACCTTGCAGGTGTTTTTGTTTTTTTTGGTAGGGGAGACAACCGCTTTAAGTTGAATTTGTACGGTGGGAACAGGTACATTTTTTAAGTGTAGCTCCAGCCAAAAAAAAATATTTGTAAGCTTTTTGGATCGCATAGGGAAGGGTTAACACCCCTGTAACGTTTGTTTTGGTGTCTGTGTTAGTTTCTGTTCCGAAGATTTCACCTCACTTCCTGTCCCAATGATAATTGGATTTATAAAATGTTGGGCTGTTATGGAAACAAACCTTGGTGATAAAGCATCAGAGGAGACACTTTTTTCCCATGAGAACCCTTACAGGAGTGAATTTCTCTTCCTAGGGGGAGATTTCCTGTCACTTCCTGTTGTCTACCTCCGTTTGTAAGTAGGAGTCATTTGTAAGTCGGATGTTTGTAACCCGGGGACCGCCTGTATTTCATTTGTAAAAACCTTTTCGATGCTTTGTACCATTGCCGATGGCTGAGGTGTGCTGAGGTGTAAACAAAAAAACAGTTGTGGTCGGTATCGGTAATTGGTATCGGTAATTGGTAATCGGCAAGTACAAGAAAAAAAAAAAAGTATCCGTACTCATAAAATAATTTAAGTATCAGTGCATCGCTAGTTTCAGGGATAAAGGAAGGGGAAGAATTTGGGACTTTGAATGAGGAAATAACAAGGGAATTATATTAAAAAGTAAAACATGTTTTATTAGCATAAACCAACAATCAAGCATATTGTATTAGTATATACATATACAATGAGGATTCATATATACATACACAACGTTATTCATGTATATATACCTACAGTAAAACAGCACATTGCAGCACTCATCGTAGCACATGGTAATATTCGATGTCAGTAAAACTGGTAGGAGTAATCATGATTTGGTTAAAATTGAAATGGATCCTATTATAAAACCATGCATCCTGAATGGCCGATGTGTTTCCTGAGTAATCACTTCCTCAGGGGCAAATGCATCTAAAGGTCTGCAAGAGACGTATATAATGTGGTCTGGTATTGAACATGTCGAGGAACCACAAAGTGACATTCCTAAATACTTACATAAGAATGAAATTAGACAATTTGCGGTACTGTGAGACAGAGGACCATAGATACTTGTGGGACTACTGCTCCTCACTATCACCATTGATCACATCATGGAGATTTTTATCCTCGTTTCTGGGGACACTAGGCTGGTGCCCTGGCTGCCCATGGCTCCTCTATACCTCAGCTCCCAGGACGAATCTATGGGCCTCTGTCTCACAGTACTGCAAATTGTCTAATTTTATTCTTATGCAAGTATTAGGCAATACCAGACCACATTATATAGGTCTCTTTTGGACCTTTAAATGCATTTGCCCCTGAGGAAGTGACTCAGGAAACGTGACAGCCATTCAGGATGCATGGTTTTATAATGGGATCCATTTTAGTTTTAACCAAATCATGATTATTCCTACCATTTTCACTGACATCAAATATTACCATGTGCTACGTTGAGTGTTGCAATGTGCTGTTTTACTATAGGTGTATATACATGTATTTTACAACATTATGTATGTGTATATATATGAAATCATCATTGTATATGTATACACTAATACAATATGCTTGATTGTGGTTTATGCTAATAAAACTTTATACTTGATATAATTCCCTTATTATTGCCTCAAAGTCAAAAATTCTTCCCCCTCTGTTATCAGATAAAGGGATGGATACACATACAATTATGTGCCTCATTTAACCACTTGCTTACTGGGCACTTAAACGCCCTCCTGCCCAGACCAATTTTCAGCGCTGTCACTATTTGTATGACAATTGCGTGGTCGTGCGACGTTGTACCCCAACAAAATTGACATTTCCCCCCCCCCCCCCACAAATAGAGCTTTCTTTTGGCGGTATTGGATCACCTATGCGTTTTTTATTTTTTGGCGCTACAAATAAAAAAAGCGCGTCAATTTTGAAAAAACTTTTTTTTTTACTTTTTTGCTATAATACATGTCCAAAAAAATTTAAATAAATAAAAACACAAAATGTATTCATCAGTTTAGGCCGATATATATTCTTCTGCGTATTTTTTTTTGGGGGGGGGGGGAGGTAGGG
>BLSH010262319.1:127765-142591 GCA_018402905.1 Glandirana rugosa
CACCCGAAGCCCGGGTGGAGGCAACTCATCGGGCCGAGGAGGTTTGTCCTCCGCCTTTTTGGTTGCGCGCTGCCACTGCCGGTACCCGGCCCCTGCAGCGACCTACCGGGGCGGGTCCCTTACTGACCCGAGGTAGGGGACCCCTGTCTACGGCAAAACTCACGCCTCCGGGCTCTGGGAGGAAGGGCACTTATCTCCTGTGAAATCCTTAATGATCTCACCCAGCCGTGGACCGAATAGACGTCCACCCTGAAAGGGAAGGTCTGCGAGACCTTTTTTTTTTTTTTGAGGCATGGCCACCGGACCAAAAACGCACAGTACCCGTCAGAGGATACAGCAACACCGCTACCCTGGATCACATAGGCAGTAAATCAACGGCCGCATCACCAAGGTACTTGAGACCTCGGAGCAAAATTCAGCCCTCTGCAGTGTATCCAGCAGACGGCCGCAGTCCAGAATATTCTGGAGCTCCGCCATACGCTCAGACAGATATTGCGCCGCCATGACGTACGTCAGGGCTGGCCGCATAGCAGAGCCTGCCACCAGGAAGAGTGACTAACAGCACCTCTGTCTTTTGTCAGCGGGGCTCTCGAAGGCAGGAACCCCTTCCAGAGGAATGGGCGTAGTCTTATTAAGGCGAGTTATCGGCGGGACCCCAAGGCGACTCCCATTTTTTTTTTCTTTTTAAAAAAGCTTTCCTCAAGGGATAGCGAGCAGCGAACCGTTTGGACCTATGTCCCTTGGAGTGTGGGAGGAAGCCGGAGCACTGGGAGGAAACCCACGCATGCACAGGGAGGACACACAAACCTCAGGCAGGTCATGGTTAGAATCTGAGCCAGCAAGCATTATGCTGCCAGGGGCAAGTGCTACCCACTACACCACTGTGCTGCGCTAAAAAGAATGCTGCGGACGCTGCCATTTACAATAAACAAAGTGATCAGGAAATTGATCATGTGGGTAAGCCTTGGGTGCCCTAGGGGGCCTGGAGGACCACACACACACACATGCGCAGAAATCAGCGATTCGCCATCCTGGCTCAAATCGCATCGTAGTGTGATACCAATAATAATGGCGCTCTTTAACACGCAGCTGCCATCCCCTGATCCTCTTCTTCGTCCGAGGGACCTTTCGGATCAAAATCCTCCCTTGAAAAGCAAGGAGGAGGGGGACGCTTCTTGGGGGGCCTGTTGGTGACATCCGCCCCGGGGAGAATTCACTAAAGACCGCCACAGCTGGTCCAGAAAAGCCCCTTGCGCAGATTGCGCTGCCGCTGATTGCTCCTAGCATGTTCAGCTCCCTTAGTAACACATAGATGCATACTAAAAATTAAAGGCACCCCCACACAGCTGCACACCACCGTCCCACAGTGCACCAGGGAACCCAGGAGGACTGCACCCGCCGCCACCAGCACCCACAGGAGAGTCCAGCTATACTTGCTGTTTGCTGCCATAACCCTGAGGATCGTCAGAGAGCTGCGCCGTCAGGAGCACACACCGTTCCAAAGTGAAAGTAAAAACGTTTTTGCATAAGCAGGGATTCCAATATGGCTGCCGTTGAACACTAGAGGCCGAAAAACACCTGCAGGGAACGTGCAGTACCGCAAATGGCCGCTCTGCGCGCTAGAGAGTAAGCCCCATAGGCCCAATATGTCTGCGGCTACAGCAAAATAGCGGCGGTCCGCCGCAAAAAAAGGGATTTTTTGTATAACTTACCGTAAAATCCTTTTCTCTGCGTTCACTTATTGACGCAGCCTTCTTATGACACATGGGTTATGCTCATCCTACTAGGAGTAGCCTAGGCAAAACAAACAAAAACATAGGCTGGCCCCTCCCAGGGGGCCATCCTTACCTTAGCATATAATCCCCCTGCCCTGTACAGCACATCAGTTCGTAACAAGCCGTACAAACTCAACACAGAGGGATGGGTGCTGCGTCTGTCAGTGAACTCAGAGAAAAGGATTTTACGGTAAGTTATACAAAAAAATCCCTTTTTCTCTTCCGTTCACTGACAGACGCAGCCTTCTTATGACACATGGGGACGTCCCAAAGCTGTGCCAATCAAGAGGGGTGGGCAAAACCATAACAACTGTACCCAACAGAAAAACGCCCTCTCAGGCGGCGCTAATCGCGCCTATACTGCCACTTGTAATACCTTGCAGCCAAAAGCAGCATCCGAGGATGCCGAAACATCAATTTTGTAAAACTTAGTAAACGTGTGCACTGAGGCCCAAGTAGCTGCCTTGCACACCTGAGACACCGAGGCCTGGTGTCTAAACGCCCAGGAAGTACTAACTGCCCTGGTGGAATGCGCTGTGACCGGAAACGGGGGAACCTTGCCCCAAATCTCATATGCATGAGTCACGGCCTTCCGTATCCAACGTGACACGGTAGCTGATGAGGCCGCCATGCCTTTGCGCGACCCTTCCGTCAGCAAAAATAAAGAATCAGACTAACGAAAGGAAGCTGTAGAACTTAAATACACCCGCAAAGCCCTCACCACATCCAAAGAATGCAGGTCAACTTCTTTGGGATGCAACGGGTACGGGCACAATGAGGGAAGAACAATATCCTCATTTAAATGAAAGGAAGAAACGAAGGGGAAGGTCGCAAAACTGCCTTGTCCTTATGGAGGACCAAGTAAGGTGACTTGCAGGATAATGCTGCCAACTCAGACACCCGCCTGGCGGATGTGATAGCTACCAGAAAGGCCACCTTCTGCGACAACAACTGTAAGGGAATGTCCCTAATCCTTTCATATGGCGGCTTCTGCAACACAGAAAGCGCCAGATTCAAATCCCACGGTGCCAACGGCGACCGTATCCGAGGAGCCACATGACGTACCCCTTGTACAAATGTACGGATCAATGAATGAGACGCCAAGGGCCGGTGAAAAAGAACCGCCAGCGCCAAAATCTGCCCCTTAAGCGTACTTAACGCCAGGTTCCTGTCCAGTTCTTGCTGCAAAAATGACAGTACTCTGGATACTCTATAAGAGCGGGGGTTCCAACCCCCTGCCTCGCACCAGGTAATGTAGGCCTTCCAGGTCCTATGATAAATCTTACTTGAGGAACTCTTACGTGCTTTAATCATAGTAGGGATTACGGAGTCAGAGACACCCCTATCCCTCAATACCTGGGACTCAATGGCCAAGCCGTCAAAACTAGCAAGGGTAAAGCATGGTGCCAGATGGGCCCCTGAGACAGTAGGCCCCCGCGAAGTGGAAGACACCACGGAACCTCTGCCACCATCTGCACCAAGTCGGCGTACCAAGGACGCCGGGGCCAATCGGAAGCTACCAGGATTGTCGGGATTCCCTCCGCCTCTATCCCGCGTACAACACGCGGTAGAACCTTTAGAGGAGGAAAACTGTACAGGAGCCGATACTGACCCCGGGGCCTGCGAAGCTCTGCCCACCGCAGAATCAGAGCCGCCTGCGCAGCTGTTGCTGCACTTCTTGTTCCGCCGCGATGGTTTACCTACGCCACCGCCGTGGCATAGCCCGACTGAACCCGAACAGGGCGGCCTCGCAGCCTTTCTGTCCAACGGGACAGGCAAAGCCTGAGCGCTCTCAGTTCCGGTACCTATATCGACCAATTGAGGGGAGGAAAACTTCTCCCCCCCTTTAGGGCCGGAACCTGAATCCACCAAACCAAGGGTTCCCGGGACTGACGCTCCGACCTGATCAGCCTGTCCAGGGATAGGGGAGATTTGTCCTACTGCGACAAAATTGCCCTCCGCAGGAACCGAGTGTTGCCTCTGGGCGTAAGGTATCGCTTCGCAAACCGACACCCTGAGCCCCAACACCCGTATACAGAACCATAAGGAGAAACCTGCCCCCCACCCGTGAGGCGGGTGGGGGCAACCCATCATGCGGAGGCAGACTTGTCCTCCGCTTTTTCGGACTTACGCTGACAGGGCCACTTACTGTGCCCCGTGAACGCCTTCCCGGCCTTGCCCGCTGGGCCAGGCGCCCAAAAAAACTTCTTCTGACCTGAAGAGACACGGCCCTGCCTACGATGACCATCTTGTCGCTTCGGCTCTGGAAGGAAAGTACTCTTCCCTCCCGTGAAATCCTTAATGATTTTATCCAACTGTGGGCCAAACAGACGCCCTCCCTGAAAGGGCAAATCCGCAAGAGCTTTCTTTGAAGCCTGGTCGCCTGACCAAGAGCGGAGCCACAGCACCCACCTGATAAAAATTGAAAAAACAGACATTTTTGACAATATGGGGAGAAGATCCAAAGCAGCATGGCATATGTAGCGGAGACTTTCTTCCAAATGTTGTGCCCGCTGTACTTCAGCCTGTGCACATTCACTAGACACACTAGTGCGCAGTGCGGCAGCGTGCTCGCGAAGAGACTGCACCGCCATAGCAGTTGCTAGCGCCGGCCGCATGGCTGACCCAGCCAACAAGAATAGTGCTTTAGACACTGTCTCCGTGCGGCGATCGGCCGCCGCCTTAAAGGATGGAGACCCCTCCAAGGGGGATGGTGGTTGTCTTATTCACACGAGCCACGGCAGGGTCCACCACCGGGGAAGCCCATCTCTTAGTAAAGCTCTCCTCAAAAGGGGTAGCGAACAGCAAAGCTTTTAGGCAAAGCCAAGGACTTGGTGGCCTACGCCATTCCTTGAACACTGCCTGTTCAAACACCTGATCATAAGTGTAAGCCCTAGGGGACCTAGGGGGTCTAAGGGGTCCACAAACATATGCGGACTCATGCGACTCCCCTGTTTGGTCCAGTCGCATAGAGTCGCAAATATCAGTGATCAGTGCTTCCACTATCGCTTTATCCCGCAAACAAGGAGCCTCCTGATCTTCTTCGCCCTCTGAGGGCGGCTCACCCTCTGAAAGATCCGCAGGTGTGACCACTGAGGCGCTTCCTAGATCTGAATCCTCCCCTGAGGAAAGAGGGGGAGGTGGGCGCTTCTGGGGGCCCCTCGGAACGGGCACCCCTGCCCGGGGAAAGAACTCCCCAAACACCGCCCTCAGATGTTCCAAGGACACAAATGTTCCTGGGGTGGACTGTAGATCTGCAGGTACCCCTGCCATAGTATTGCCGGCCTCTGACATCTCAGCCTTCCAGCACCCCCACTGTGTGACCACCACCTCTACCCCACCAATCCGCCAGGGAGACCCGGGAGGATTGCACCCACCGCTACCAGCACCCAGGAAGCTCCAGCTATACTTGCTGTTTGATGCCTCAGCACTCCGACCGGAAGAGCAATGCCCACGAACTACTGCACGCCAGGAGCTTGTTACTGTGTGTCAGCCACGCTGTCCGAGCGCAAACCGGAAGCCCATTTCCGTTTTTAAGCACTTCCTGCACAAGGACTGCACCTCTCCCAAACGACCACTGGGGGCCGCCAGAGAGCAGGCTGGAAACCGCATGGTTATCAAACAATGGACGTTGCCATTACACACGTGCGGTCGGCCACGAACGAGCGGTGCTCCACACCTCAATGGCGGCAACCCGCCTAACTCAGTGCTCCGGTCGGTCGGTGCAGATTCGAACGGTAAGTGCAAAGGTGCCTGCGGGGGATGGGGGGGGCCTCTAATGGACCCCCACTGTCTGGCCACCACCAGAGCTGCCCAGGTGCCACTCTCCATGCCCCTAAAGGCGGAAGAGGGTTCCACTCACCAATCCGACGGGCGCAGCGGGTAGCCACCCGGAGCAGACCTACCTCCCCACGGAGAGGCATGCTGCTGGCCAGGCCACTGGACAGGTGAACCAGTCACTGGGCTCTAGTGGGTTTTAGCCACTGGCCGCCCGCACGGAACGGGCGCTATGCGGTGGGCACCCCTAAAGGTGTTCGCATAGTGTAGGCCAGACTGGGGAAAGATTAGGATTCGAGATATCCTCTACCACCAGCCAGCTTCTTGACAGCAGTCTTCATCAGATGAATCTTCAGGAGACCGCCGATCCCATAGGGAACCAGGTCTACTCCTTGCACTAGGCAAATAAAAACTGATGTGCTGTACAGGGCAGGAGGATTATATGCTAAGGTAAGGACGGCCGCCTGGGAGGGGCCAGCCTATGCTTTTGTTTGTTTTGCCTAGGCTACTCCTAGTAGGATGAGCATAACCCCATGTGTCATAAGAAGGCTGCGTCTGTCAGTGAACGGAAGAGAAATAATGGTGGCCACACAAAATATTAACACTTTGGGCCCAATTTTGACATTTTCACTTAAGGGTGTACTCACTTTTGTTGCCAGCGATTTAGACCTTAATGGCTGTGTGTAGAGCTGCACAATTAATCGTATTAAAATCGCGATCTCAATCCACCCCCCCTGCGATCCCCATCAGGCATTACCGCGATTTTTAGTGCAGTTAATGGGGTCTGACTTGCAGGGCGACTCAGTGCGACTTGACTGTAATAAAAGTCAATGCAAGTCGCCTGAAGTCTTTTCTAAGTCGGAGCGACCTGAGTCTCTGGGGAGACTGCCAAGTCTGGGCAGAGAGCCAAGTTCTGGGTCATGCTGATACAATGCTAATTACGTCAAAGGAATGCACTCTGAATGGACTCCATGTATAGAACTTTAGTTTAACCATTTAAAGACTAAATCTTTTCTGCTGCTTGCAAATCCATTATTTTGTGCTAGAAAATGACTTGGAACCCCCAAACATTATATATATATTTTTTTTTAGCAGAGACCCTATAGAATAAGATGGCGGTTGTTGCAATATTTTGTGTTACACAGTATTTGCGCAGTGGTCTTTCAAACGCAATTTATTTGGAAAAATTACCCTTTCAAAAAAACTAAACAGTGCTGTTAGCCCAATTTTTTTTGTATATGTAAGATGTTACGCTGAGAGAATCGTGATCTTTATTCTAAGCAAAAAAATCGGGATTCTCATTTTGGCCAGAATCGTGCCGCTCTAGCTGTGTGTTGAGTTATTTTGAGGGGACAGCAAATTTACACTGTTATACAAGCTGTACACTCACTACTTTACATTGTAGCAAAGTGTCATTTCTTCAGTGTTGTCACATGAAAAGATATAATAAAATATTTACAAAAATGTGAGGGGTGTATATGTGTGTGTTTTTTGGGTTTTTTTTTTTTCTTACAGAGTCATCTTTTGGTGGTGTCTAATAATTACTAAGGTTTTGATTATTATTTTCTTTTCTGTAAAAAGACCATAAATTAAATTTTTGGTCGAGTTTTTACACTCACTACTTTACATTGTCGCAAAGTGTCATTTCTTCAGTGTTGTCTCATGAAAAGATATAACAAAATATTAACAAAAAATGCGAGGGGTGTACTCACTTTTGTGAGAAAAAAAAAAAAATTAAATATATATATATATTTTTTTTTTTTTATTATTATCTTTGATGCACAGTAATTGAATAATTGTGTCAAACTGTCACAGCACTGGAAACTAAAGAAGGGCTCGGTAATGGAGTATATACAGGTTAGTGGTGGATTTGTGGTTATGAAGCAAAAATCATAATGGCATTATTTAGAAAGAAAAAAAAATTACAAGATTCGCCAAAAAAAAATAAAGTTTTTCCCCCCTTTTATGATTTTGAATCCCATTACTCTGAACTAAACATATTCTGCTAGGACATTTTACAATACCTTTTCATTTACTCGGTTCCAAATTTAAGGAAAGGCATAGATGGTGCCATTAAACTTGGGCTTTATGAATTCACAAAAAAATATATCTACAAAATGTAATTGAATTCCTATTTGATTTTTCAATTTTCAGTTTATGGGTACTATTCTGTGCACAGGGATGCATTGAATACTAATAATCCCCTCGTCCGCACACTCGCACTTCACTTTCCACGGAAGTATAAAAGCCGTGAGAAAAAGACAAAGCAGCACTAGAACAAAACCTCATTATCATGTCCCTGAACTAAAATGCTTTTGTCAAGGGCTCTTCTCGCCACTTCCATTATTATATTGATATCTGGAATTATTTTAATGAAAAAAAGTACACAAGATAAAGATCATGGCTTTTAAAAAAATGGCTCACTAGTGCTATAGGTTTAAACAAACTTGTAAAAAAGGTAATAACAGGAGAAAAAAAATGTCATGAAAAAAAGAACAAGTTAAAGTTAAGATAGCTAGAGTTGAAATAAAGAAAAAATAATAAACAAAAGTGGGGAAAAACACACATTGCACATTTTTTAAATTGTATCCAAAATGGGAAAAAAAGTAAAAACAAAAAAAATAAAAAAGGCAAAACGTTCCATTTGGGGTAAAATAAGGGGAGTTCTAACACCTGGCAGATTTTATTTTTATTTTTTTGCCATCTGTCGCATTAGGAATCTTCCACTTCCTGTCCCATACATGAAACAGGGAGTGAGAGGAAATTTTCTCACTTTCACTCATCAGTATAATGGTCACCAGAAACAGAGGGTGAATCCCCCTAACAGGGACACAAAACCGGACAGGTGTTCCAATTCCTCTCCACTCCAAATCTGCCCAATTGACTGCCGTGATTGGCTGTCACAGTAGTCACATGATCAGGAACACAAAGCGAGCACACAAAGCAGTGAAACCTCAACTGTCCATAGACGTATAAACAAACACCGCTCCAGGCTGGCAAAAAGGTCTACTCATGTTCCATGCAGGCTCTATCAGATTCAGGTGCGGTGCTGCATCAATGAAAGATTAGAAAAGAGAAGCTGGATGCCCGCACTCCGATATGCACATTTTATCTGATAAAAATCTATCTGTTACAGAGAAAAAAAAAATCACAAACGAACCCCGAGGGGTGCAATAGAGGCTAACATATTTCACACAGTATAGGGGTGCTTATTCATAGCCTATGTGTAAGCATCCCTGTATGGTGTGAAACATGTTAGCCTCTATGCACCCCCCGGGGTTCGTTTGTGATTTTTTTTTTCTCTGTAACAGATGGATTTTTATCAAATAAAATGTGCATATCGGAGTGCAGGCATCCAGCATTAACCACTTGCCAAATAGCTGCAGGCATCATCCCTGTACAGTTTTCTAGAGCCGACTGAATATAGAGCCAACCAGATGGGCTTTGTTCGGCTCTGATATAGTAGCCTGGAAGATAAAAGCATTTGATTACACCAAAATAGGTCTTAAGAGCAGAGGAGGGACCTGGGGTCTTATAGACCCCATCTCTCTCCATAAAGAGTACCTGTCACATGCCTATTGCTGTCACAAGGGATCTTTACATTCCTTGTGACAGCAATAAAAAAAGTAATAAAAAAAAGTTACATAATTTTTTAAAGTGACAGCGTAAAAATAAAATAAATTATTAAGTGTTAATAAACCCAGGAGCCTGCGTTCACTATATCTGGTCTCCCACCATACACAGAACATTAAAATGCAATTATTTTAGCAAACAAACTGCTAAATACCCTGTCCCCAGCAGTATATAGCAGTCTTGTGACTTCTATCTGTGTCTAGTTAAAGCTTGTAGGAGGAGTTTTAATTCTCCTCTGACTGTCC
Source organism: Glandirana rugosa (assembly GCA_018402905.1). Lineage (NCBI taxonomy): Eukaryota > Metazoa > Chordata > Amphibia > Anura > Ranidae > Glandirana > Glandirana rugosa. Next base: position 137,196 of record BLSH010262319.1, read on the forward strand.
TATGAGACTGCAGGACCCCTGACCCTCTGTCTGGACAGTGCTGATTGGCCCTGTGCTGATCAAATACAACCACACCCAAGAAGAAAAAAAGAAAAAAACTTCTCAAGCAACACACAACAAACTGAGCATGTGCAGAGTGCCCCAAGGCTCTGTACTATCAGGACACAGATTGGGGACAGTGGAAGAAAGGAAGGTTCAGAGAAGACAGGATCAAACAGCCTTTTTACACAATGCAAAGGATTAACCCCTTAGGTTCCAGTGAGTATAACAAGCATGCTTTACTGCATATACAGACCGATGTGGGTTCAGTAACCCCTTTAACCACTTCCCACCCGCCATATAGCAAAATGACAGCCGGAAAGTGGTTGTATTATCCTGACTGGGCATCATAGGATATCCAGCAGGATAAACCACGATGGCGAGCAGCACCGATCGGTGGTGAGGTGTGGTGTTTCTGTATGACACACCGCACCTCCGATCTAGGCTCTTTACTACATGATCAGCTGTGTCCAATCACAGCTGATCACAGTATAAACAGGAAGAGCCGCGTATTGGCCTTTTTTCCCACTTGCACTGACAAGCACAAGTAGAGGAGAGTCGATCGGCAGCTCTCCTGTCAAGGTGGGGTCTGCGCTGATAATCAACGCATTATCAGTGCAAACCCATCGAGGATGCCCACCCATGACCACCAGGTATGCCAATCAGTGCCCATTAGGGATGGTACCCTGTGCCCATCAGTGATGCCTGCCAGTGCCTCCTGATCAGTGCTGCCTAACAGTGCCACCTACCAGTGCCCACCAGTTCCACCTATGAGTGCCACCTATCCGTGCTAATTGGTGGAGAAGAAAAATTACTTATTTACAAAGTATTTTTTTTTTTTTTTTTTTTGTAGCACAAAAAATAAAAACCCAGAGGTGATTAAATAACACCAAAAGAAAGCTCTATTTGTGGGGAAAAAAAATTATAAAAACTAAGTTTGGGTACAGCGTTGAATGACCGCGCAATTGTCATTCAAAATGCGACAGCGCTGAAAGCTGAAAATTGGCCTGGTCAGGAAAGGGGTGTGGGGGGAGGGCCCAGTACTGAAGTGGTTAAAGTCTCACCTCTTTTTTTTGTAATCGTACAATTTACTAGGATGTGCTGCTGTTTTCATCCACTGACATACCTAAATATCTTCACATTAATGGCAGTCTTTAGTTTACATTTTGTGATGCTGTGATTGGTCACAGCGATCAGGTGATTACAGAACCACTCTTCTTCATTGGTTTGGTATTTTTTGGCAGTTGTCTGCCACGTCCAATTACAGGACTGTGCCTGTGTACAGGAGTGCGGTTCCAATGATGTACTGGTATGCCCACTTGGACCAGAGGGGAGCGTACCAGCCGTCTATGGACAGTGGCCGGACAACAAAGTAGTTGACTTGACTTGAAGCAATGCCTGTGTAATCCTGCGGTCTATGGACCTCAAGTCGCATCAAAGTAGGACCAAAGTAGTGCAGGGACTACTTTGAAGTCGCACAGAAATGAATGATACTCATTTAAAATCATAGGGTGCGATTTGTCATGCGACTTTGCAGTCCCAAGTCACAGGACAAGTCGCCTTAGGACCCTTTCACACATACGGACCATTTGTCCATTTTTCATCCATCCGTTGACGGATGAAAAACGGACATCAATGCATCTCTATGGAAAAACGGATGACAACGGATGATCATTTATTTGCATCCGTTTTCATCCACTTCCGTCAACATCCTTATTTTGAATGGATGAAAGCCCTATTTTTCATCCCTCAAAAAAAAAAAAAAAAAAAGAAAAAACGGATTGGACAAAAAACGGATGTAAACTGACGAATGGTTAGTTTTTCATCCGTTTTTGCATTGGTAGCGGATGTAAAAAAAATGATGAAAAACTGATGACCACAGATGAAAAAACGGATGAATACTTCATCCGTTTTGATGTGACGGAACTCATGAACTATGAGTGAAAAGACCCTGAACCGTTTCAAAAAAAGTTAGATTTCCGGCACATGCCGAGAATGTAACGGTCACATTGATTGTGCTCTCCAAACCATCCAATGGCTGGTGTCATAACTGATCACATGTGCAGCATCATGGCAGTTGAGGATTAACTACTTCCAGCCTAGGCCAATTCTGGCACTCCTCTCCTACATGTAAAAATCATCTTTTTTTTTTTTTTGCTAGAAAATTACTCAGAACCCCCAAATATATATTTTTAGCAGAGACCCTAGAAAATAAAATTGCGATCATTGCAATTTGTTATGTCACACGGTATTTGTGCAGCAAATTTTTCAAACGCAATTTTTTGGGACAAAATTACACTTTAACCACTTCCCGCCCAGCGCATAGACAAATGACGTCCGGGCGGGCGATTCATTATCCCGACTGGACGTCTATTGACGTCCTCAGGATAATCTGCGATTGCGCGCCCCTGGGCGATCGGTGGTGCCGTGGGTCAGTCTGACCCCCCGCATTACCGACCGAGGTAAAAGGCTTCGATTCGAAGCCTTTTTACCATGTGATCAGCAGTGACCAATCATGGCTGATCACAGTGAAAATAGGAAGAGCCGTTTATCGGCTTTTCCTCTGCTCAGGTCTGCAGACCTGAGCAGCGGAGAGCCGATCGGCTGCTCTCCTGACAGGGGGGGGGCTGCGCTGAACATTTATCAGAGCAGCCACCCTCAGGACCACCCCACTGGACCACCAGGGAGCCTGCCCAGGACCACCAGGGAGCACCCCCCCCCCCGGACATCACAAAGAGGCCGCCCAGGACCACCAGGGAAGGATCACACAGGTCGCCCAGGACCACCAGGGAGCCCCCACTAGACCACCAGGTAAGGGCAATATTGTGCACTGTAGGGATGGCACTGTGCCCATGTATGATGCCTGCCAGTGCCATCCCTAACAGTGCTTGTTGCACCAGTGCCCACCACTGCCACCTATAAGTGCACACCTGTGCCACCCATCAGTGCCCACCTGTGCTACCTATCAGTGCCCACCTGTGCTACCTATCAGTGCCCACCTGTGCCACCTAAAAGTGCCCACCTGTGCCACCTAAAAGTGCCCACCTGTGCCACCTAAAAGTGCCCACCTGTGCCACCTAAAAGTGCCACTTATCAGTGCCGCCTATGAGTGTCCATCAGTGCCCGTCAGTGTTGCTTGTCAGTGCCGCCCATCAGTGCTGTATATGTGCCCCATCATCAGTGCCACCTCATCAGTGCAAATCTGCACTGCCTCATCAGTGCCCGTCAGTGTAGCCACATCAGTGCCAGTCAGTGAAGGAGAAAATGTACTTTATACAAACTTTTGTGACAGAAACAGAGAAAAAAAATGTTTTTTTTTCAAAATTTTCGGTCTTTTTTTTTTTTTTTTTTTTATAGCGCAAAAAATAAAACCGGCAGGGGTGATCAAATACCACCAAAAGAAAGCTCTATTTGTGGAAACAAAATGATAAAAACTTCGTTTGGGTACAGCGTCGCACGACCGCGCAATTCTCATTCAAATCGCAACAGCACTGAAAGCTGAAAATTGGTGTGGGCGGGAAGTGTTCTAAGTGCCTGGTATGGAAGTGGTTAATGAATTTACTGCAACAAAACACAATATTTACCCAATTTATTTGGTAAAATATAAAAAAAAAAAAAAAATTATAATGTTATGCCAAGTAAATAGATACCAAACATGTCACGCTTTTAAATTGCTCACACACAACTCATGGAATGGTGCCAAAGTTTGGTACTTAATCTCCATAGGCTACACTTTAAACGCCTTTTCAGGTTATCGGTTTACAGAGTTACAGAGGTCTTCTGCTAGAATTATTGCTCTTGCTATAAAGTTCGTGTCAACACCTCACATGTGTGGTGTGAATAAAGCAGGACAGGTCCTCTTTATAGAGACATCCGAGGTCAATAAGACCCAAGATATCTCCTCTACCCTGGAAAGCATGAGATAAAAAAAAAAAACTCAAAACAAACACACACCAACAATCTCGGCTTTCCAAGAAATAAAATAAATGGCAGTGTTTACATCTGCAAAGCAAGAAGTGACAGGACGACATCGCTTCCGGCCTCCCAGGGTCAGAGATGGCCAGGGACCATGCGGTCCATGAGCAGCTCTACAGTAATCTGGCGCCGGCACGGTAATCTGGATTACCGATTGCACGGGACAGCTGAATTGCCGCTAGGATGGCTTATACATTAAGACCTCCTCCCCAGCTCCTGATACTAAAACTGAGCTTTTGGGGAGGAGGGGAGCGGATACCCGATTGTGACACATACTTCCGTTCCGGTCGCCTTAGGTGATCAGAAGTGGAAGGTCACCTTCCCCCTCCCTCCCGAAGTCTTCTGGGACACAGGACAGGTCCTAGAAGATTTCGGGACCAATCGTATGGCGCCACTCCGCTCGCGCATGCGCAGTGCATGCCCGGCCATGAAGCCACTAGCTGTCATGGCCGGGTGCCCACACTAGGAATGACGGCGCCATGGAGGGGAGGGGGAGAGATCCAAGGCTCTGTGTGGCCGCATCGCTGGACCGGGAGACAGGTGAGCGTCTGTTTATTAAAAGTCAGCAGCTGCACTTTTTTGTAGCTGCTGACTTTTAACCACTTCAGCCCTGGAAGCATTTCACACTTTAGGACCAGAGCACTTTTTGCGATTCGGCACTGCGTCGCTTTAACTGACAATTGCGTGCTCGTGCGACATTGTACCCAAACAAAATTTGCGTCCTTTTTTTCCCACAAATAGAGCTTTCTTTTGGTGGTATTTGATCACCGCTGCGTTATTTCCTATTGCTGCTATAAACAAAAGAAGAGCAACCATTTTGCAAAAAAAGCCCAAAATTTCTTACTTTTTGCTAAAATACAAACCCCCCAAAAAAATATAAAAAAACATTTTTCAACGGTTTTGGCTGATTTATATTCTTCCTCATATTTGTGATAAAAAAGAAAAAAAAATTGCAATCGGCATTTATTGATTGGTTTGCGCAAAAGTTGCCGCGTTTGCGAATGACGAGAATTAATTTCTGGGGGTTTTTTTATTTTTATTATTCTTTACTAGTAATGGCGGCGATCTGCGATTTTTAGCGGTACTGCAATATTGCGGCGGACATGTCGGACCATTTTGACACTTTTTTGGGATCATTGGCATTTATACAGCGATCAGTGCTATAAAAATGCATTGATTACGGTCTTTAATTAAGAGCAGTAAGCGTTTGCGCCGTTGAAAACGCGTTTGGTTAGTTATTTACGGCTAACGTTAAAAAAAAAGAAAAAATAGTGTTTATACTCCTTCTTATATTTAGTCGGTTTTGGCAACTTTTTACAAAAAAATATAAAAAAACCCCCCAAACATAAAATCGTTTTTCATTCTTTAAAACCCGAAAAAAA
>BLSH010262319.1:168784-181613 GCA_018402905.1 Glandirana rugosa
ATATATATATATATATATATATATATATATATATATATATATATATATATATATATATATATATATATACACACACACACACATACATACATACATACATACACACACACACACACACTGTATATACATATAAAGAAAACACACAATTTTTGCTTTTTTTTTTCGCATCTTTAACCACTTAAGGACCGGAAGGATTTCCCACTCTAGGACCAGAGCACTTTTTGCGATACGGCACTGCACCGCTTTAACTGGCAATTGCGCGGTCGTGCAGCGTTGTACCCAAACAAAATTGACGCCCTTTTTTCCCCACAAATAGAGCTTTCTTTTGGTGGTATTTGATCACCTCTGCATCATTTCTGAGCATCGCTATATATAAACAAAATTAATTCATCAGTTTTGGCCGACATATATTCTTCCTCATATTTGTGGCCAAAAAAAAAAAAGATCGCAATCATCGTTTATTGATTGGTTTGCACAAAAGTTGCCGCATTTACAAACCATGATAATTTATGGCTTTTTTACTATTTTTTTATTTTTTTTTTTACAAATACAGCGATCAGAAATTTAAATATCCACCGATTACTGTGTAAATGTCATTGGCAGTGAAGGGGTTAACTGTGTTCCCTAGGCGTGTTTTAACTGTGAGGGGGCTGGGCTGCCAGGGGCATAAGAAATCTAACTGATCCCAGTGACAGGGAACAGTGGATCTCTTACATGCCCCGCCTGAGAGTGGGGAACCGATGTGTTGACATAGGCGGTTCCCCGTTTCTCTTCTGTGCCAGGCAATCGCGGGCAGCCGGCGGACATCCAGTCCGCCCGACCTGCGGCCACACTGCTGGAGAGCTCGGCGGGCACGAGAGCGCACCGGCGGCGGTGCCCTCCTGCCTGCTAGCTGAGCACGAGCGAGCCGCCATTTATAGACGGTGATTGGCGGGATCATGCAACTCTGCAGCAGAAAATGTACGTGAGCCGGCGCAGAACTGGTTAAGCACTCCTCCACCTCTCCCCTGCCACACTTTACATGTCATTCTTTTTGTGGGGGGCGGTCCCTGGAGTCTTCTGGGACATGTCACAGGTCCCGGAAGACTGCCCGACCATTCAGGAGGCACAGCATGACTCGTGCATGCTCTGGGTAGAGGAGAGGGAGAAAAGCAATGGTTTGGGTGCCCACATTGCTGGATCCTGGAATAGGCATTATTAACATCCCTGGCAGTATGATTATGTCAGATTTTTGCGTCTAAAAGCGGTACATTTTTTCGCATATAAATTTGGCATTATATTGTAGGCCTGTAATTATTAGGAATAACTCACTTAAATCTGTCCAAACAAGAGTCTAGTAGACATCCCGGGTATGATAACGTTTGAAACACGAAATCATAAATTATAATATAATAAATAACTATAAATATCAAAAATAATAATATAATAGTAATAAAATGTATTCAATAATGTAATCAAACCAAAAACATTGAAATTTGCTCAGTTGCAGAATTGTCGCTGTCGTCACTTTCAGTTTCTGATGATAAATTTCCCCAAAAATCAGTATCACTCAATTCTGCAAATGATTCTTATTTACTATCGCTGTTTTCTAGCTGATCAAAAAACGCCTTTGACGTAAAGGACTTTTTGGATGCCATGGACATTCTCAAGTTTCCAGGTGGAAAGAATGAGATCTATATTTATATATATAAGTGCATGCAGGGCACTGGACAAAAGGGATGTGAAATGATTTGATACAGTAATGTAATCTTACAGATTACAGTGTACTGGATGTTTACTGTGTGTTTCACTTTTTGAATTTGCCGCCGGTCTCCGCGCCATGTGCGACGCTCGCAGGGAATGGAGCCCGGCACACAGAGGCATCGGGCAGAGGACACAGCCCGCAGACATAGCCCGCAAACACAGCGGGGGGACAATGCTGGATCCAGGGGACAAGGTAAGTAACGCCAGCGATGCGATCCTGAGTGTGGCTCGGGGTTACCGCTCTTGGTACAGAAGATTCACCCTGAGCCACACTCGGGAATACCGCCAGGGGGGTTAACCACTCGCTTACTGGCCACTTAAAGCAGTTGTCTACCGTGTTAAAAAAAAAAAAAAGAAAAAAAAAAACCTGCAAGACAATAGCATAATGAGCTAGTATGCACCACATACTAGCTCATTAAGAAATACTCACCCTGAAACCAAGATCCGACCGGGCTGCTCGGTCCCCTGAGTGAGCTGACATCTTCCCTCGGATCTTGATTCCGGGTACGCGGCTCCGGGGGCAGCGCATGCGCCAGGACATACACGGCGCATGCGTAGTGAGGCCGCAGCTGCTTGGAGGGGCAATATCTCCTAAACCATAAAGGTTTAGGAGATATTCCTTTTACCTACAGTTAAGCCTTATTATAGGCTTACCTGTAGGTAAAAGTGTCCCCAAAGGGTAGACAACCACTTTAAACCCCCTTCCTGCCCAGGCCAAATTTTTAGCTTTCAGCACTGTCACACTTTAAATGGCAATTGCGCGGTCATGTAACACTGTACCCAAACTAAATCTCTATAATTTTTTTACATACAAATAGAGCTTTCCTTTGGTAGTATTTAATCACTGCTGGGTTTTTTATTTTTTTGCTAAAAAAAACCCTGAAAATTTTGAAAAACAAACAAAAAAAACACAACATTAGTTTCATAGTTTATAAAATTTTGTAAACAGGTAATTTTTGTCCTTCATTGATGTGCGCTGATGACACTGCACTGATAGGCACTGGTAGGTGGCTCTGGTGGGCACTGCTTAGCAGCAGTGGCTCTCCGTGTGCGGGATCAATGTCCCTCTGACAGAAGCCAAAAATTGACTATTTTTTTCCCCTTATGCTGCCAGCATAGCAGGAAAAAAGAAGCAGATTAGGCTCTTCTGTTTACATCACGTGATCAGCTGTCATTAGCTGATCAGGTGGTAAGGGGCCAAGATCTCATTGACTCGCTGATCAATGAGCGGGGAGCGTAGGCAGCTCTTGCACACGAGGAGGTACATAGACGCCCTCCCGGAAATTTAGGCCCACGCTGTAGCCGGCTTTCGGCTATAGTGTGGGAGTGAAGAGGTAAAGTCAGCAGCTACATTTTTTTGTAGCTGCTGACTTTTAACACAAAAATGACTGCAGCTCTGCTTTAATGATTAAAAATGTGTGGCGTTTAATTTTTCATTCCGTTATATACTATGGAGTCACTCTTGCATGCGGTGACTAGAATTGTGTATCTGTGTGCATCAATAGAAAGACACAGCCCCATAGTTATCATCGAATAAACAGGCCTATAGTAGAAAAGTAAAAATTGCTCTTGGTCCATAAGAGATATATAGGGTCAAGAGCTGAAATTGTTAAGAACCCTGTACAATCTCCAGCAGTGCAGAGGTTTATCACCAGCCATTTATCAAATACATCAATGCTGATCGATTCAATGAATCTAGAGTGATCTTACCGATTCTTCCTTTCTTGTGGATGTGTCCAGGCATGATGCCAATCTTACATTCACCGGGCTAGAGAGATAATTGAAAAGATGTAACTAAGGAAAATGCCATACAATCTATTTATCTGTAGATAACATTAAAGTCGTCCTGTAATTCCAAAATTAGGTTATATTAGAATGATATGCCTTAGCTAGAGAGGCTTACAGGACTAACTTCCATTTCATTACAAATTAAAATGTCTTGTCTGGTATTAACCATTAGGAGTCTGTCTCCTGTAGGTGCATCCTAGAATGCAACTTCAACATACAGTTATGCTCAAAAGTTAAAATTCCCCGGCAGAAATGGTGAAATGTTAGCATTCATATTGAAAATATGACCGTTCATGCATAAAAAAAAAAAAAAAAAAAAAAAAGGCTTTAAGCCATTGTTTTTAAAAAGGAACACAATGCGATTAAACTTCAACAAAAATGAGCTGCATGATCAAGTTGCCAGAAAGAAGCTTTTACTGCACCAATGCCACAAAAAAAGCCAGGTTATAATATGCCCAACATCACCTTGACACGCCACATATGATTACTATCTTTGAATAAAAGCATATAATAAAATAAAAAATTCCATGAACAATCATGTTTTCAATATCAATGTCAAAAGTTCAAAATTTCTTCCAGGGGATGTAAACTTTTGAGCGCAACTGTATTCTCAATGCCAAAATCAAGCGCAATGATTGGACAACATCACACATCGTTATATGGCGATGAAGAGAATATCTGGGCTCCTCGTCTTGTGATATGAAACATGATTCCATCTGGGATATGAAAAAGAAAAAATGCATCATCCCCACCCTACAATTAGCTCCTCTTGCTGTATTAATTGACCACAAAGTGACTAAATACAACAGTGTCTGCACCTGAAAACCGGCTTTCCTTGATAAGTTTCACCACTCCTGGCTTGTTCGCAAGACTTCCTACCCTTGAGTAAGCCAAGAGGGGCAAAAAAAACAAAGGCTATTTTTCACACATAAATATCTGTATTTATAAAATTATAGTAAGGCTTGTCATGTTTTTGCTATAAAATCATATGCTACAATCTTTTCTAGATCCTATCCACAAATTCTCCTGACGGATATTTTACTATTTGAAATGTGTCAAGCTATACTGTGGTATTTAAAAGGAAAATTAAATACCACGCTAATGCAAAGAACCCTATTAGAGCAGCAGCCTAAAACATGCAATACACATCAACAGGACATACATCTAAAAATAGTGGCCGCGCTATAATCTAAACTACAAAAATCGTCACAGTACCATATAGTGAAATGTATTAATTATCACAATTCATAAATAGTATGTGGTGCAACACACAGCCAATAGATGCAAAAATATAAATTATAACATAAAAATATCACAGTTCATAGAATATTGTGTGATGCAACCCACAACCAATGAATTGCAATATATTGGTTGTGGAACACAGTGGTTGCACTATCATATACGGTATATAGGAACTTTCATAACATTCCAGTCACTGTGGTATATTGCAATTCATTGGTTGTGGGTTGCATCACACAAAATTCTATGAACTGTGATATTTTTATGTTCTAATTTATATTTTTACATCACATTGCATCTAATGGTTGTGGGTTGCACCACATACTATTTATGAATTGTGATAATTAATACATTTCACTGTATGGTACTATGACAATTTTTGTAGTTTAGATTATAGCACGGCCACGCTTCAGATTTATATACTGTGGCATGAGTCTTCACTAATGTGGAATATATACATACATACATACATACATACTATATATCCTTTAAAGTCCCTTGTCCCTTATAACAATAAAATTGATAAATTGTGGATATCTTATATGGGATGTGGGCATATTTTGACATAAAACCAATATCAATGCACAGTTAGATGTAAAGAGGTGGAGAGTGCCCCTGAAGGCACCAAGCCCCCTTTGACCTTTAGGATTTACACTTCACAAGCTGAAGAGGAAAGCACATATTGAGTGAGGAGTGGTCACATGGTGAAGGAATGAGGGCTATGTAGTGAATCACTGTGAACTTTGGACATATGCTTATAACTTGGATTGGACTTTTTATAAGGACATAAGGTTTTTCCAACACAGTGGATTAAATGTGTGTTTAATGGAACATACACTTGGTGAAGAAGCAGCATATGTTGGTATATGAGAGAAATCGTTGCAACACAGGCATATGGTTTGCAAAAGCATTCATATACAACTAGAAGCTTATTTGTGATACTGGAAGTTTTACTTCTAGCATGGGAGAAGAGGATTTATATTTATTTGTAAGCACATTTATATTTGAATAGTAGGGTAAGTAGAGTTGCGCTGATCTAAGTTTTTAATTTGTAGTAAGTGTTTTACAATAAACAAGGTCGTTGTGCCCTTTCTGGTTTATTAATACAGTTGTGTACTTCCTCTACCATTCGGATCAGCAAGACCTCGTACTCTCACTTTGATGAACATTCACTTACATCTTCGTACAATTTCCTGTAAAATGTTTTTCATTAGTGACTGCTTGGGCTACTAATATGTGTCTCAATGTGCTTTTTTTACCCTTATTATGTCAGACCATCATAACATGCCCATATCAAGTTGTTGAATCATCGTGAATCAAGCTACCTACAACTTCAAAAAAAAAAAAAAAAAAAAGCAATACCATTTTTGCAAAGTGATAAAACTGATAAACTGGTCACTCACATTGATGACTCCGGGACAGTTGGGACCGATGAGCCGAGTAGTGGTCTGACGGAGTAGTCTGTGTTTGACCCTCACCATGTCCTGCTGGGGGATCCCTTCTGTAATACATACTACCAGGGGCACCTCGGCATCGATAGATTCATGGATTGCAGCAGCAGCAAATGGTGGTGGCACATATATAACAGAGGCAGTTGCACCAGTGGCTTCCTTTGCCTGAGATGACAAAACAAAGAAGAAACATGTCACATAACTGAGCTCATGTGCAAAGGCAGGTAAAACTGGAGCAAAGATTAAATAAAGCAGCTGTCTAGAACAAAAAAAAAACATTTTTTTTTTGTTTAAACGCAGGAGTATGTAAAGCCAGAGGTTTTTGCAGTCTTGGATAAACTAGGGAAGGGTTAAAACCTCTATCAGTGTATTGCTTGCTTCCTATCCTGTTGAGGACACTTCACTTCCTGTCCTAGAGACACAAGAGGAAGTTAAAGAACATTCTACAGAGTGAGGGAAATACCCCAATTAGACAGCCATCCCCAAAACTGGTCTACCCACTGGAGGATTTCCCCTTACCTCCTGTACTGGGGAAAACTCAGAAATTTTGTATTTCCCCATCACTTTCTGTCACAATGATAATTGCCACCAGGATAAAGCAGGCGAATCTCTCCAGTAAATATATATTAGGATGATCACAGCATGTGTCATAGCTCGAAGCAACCTATAACCTACTTAATCCTATGGATACCAGGAGGGTGCCCCAAAGCCCAGGAACCACCTCACTCTCCACATCATACTAAGATTAAGCCCTATCATGGGTGAAATGAATCAGAGGGTGGCTTCAGGCAGGAGACTGTAGTGTGTGCTGTCAGTTTAACAAACATAGCTGGAGCAAGATGTTATCGGTTTGCAGCCCGTTTTATCCGGTTTGTGGCAAATACTTGTCAGGGCTATAAAGGCAGAATGTTTTTTAACTTCATGCATTCTTATGAGTGCAGCCCCCCCTCCATCCCCTTTATATTCACCTGACCCTGATCTTGATCCAGCAATGTGCATGAGAGTCTAGGCTCTCTCAATTCTCCCACTTCTCATTGGCTCACAGCAAGTGAGGAGGGAGTGGGGCCGAGCCATGCTCTCCGACTTATGGACACAGAGCGTGCACAAGTGCCCCCATTGCAAGCAGCTTGCTATGGTGGGCACTCAGAATGGGGAAAGAGTCCATGAACCCCAATAGGGGACCAGAGAAGGAGGCTATGGGTTGCGCTGTGTAAAACCATTTTGCAACGCTTATAAAATTTTATACAGACGGTACTATACGCCGGCTAGGCTGGTTTACTTTATCCCTAATTATTCTCTGCTCTGTTTCCAAGGGTGTTCGCAAGTAGGCACAATGGCACACATCTGGTTGTCATGCCCTTAGGTGTGCAGACTGTGGGTCAGGGTTTACGCTCTTCTTCACACTTTACGCCACACAGACCTCAAAAGGACCCATACAAAGCACTTTGTAAACAGATTACTGATTTGCTTCGCCCAGAACGGGAACTAGCTCTGCATCTTTTTACCGCAACCAAACGAACTGTTGCGAAAACTTGGAAAACACCCATGCTCCACTTTGAAGCTGTCAAAAATCATAAGAACTATATTATGGTTAATGAAAAACTGACAGCCATATTGTCAGACATCCATAAGACGTTTCTGCGGGTTTGGCAACCCTGGATTGCCCATGCCCAGCCTTCCCGATCTGATAACACTCTTGTCAATTTAGTGATCCTCCACCGCAAACCCCATGGGGCTCCCCTTTCCTCTCCCCTTTTCTCTTTGCCTTTACTTTTCTGCTCCTCCTGCCTGCCTTACAACTTCTGTTCACTTTACTTGCCCATTTGGTCACTAGGCGTTGTTCTGATTTGGGTGGTTACGTTGTTTACATCTTTATTTTATCTTATATTCTCTCTTTTAAATTTGTTAATACAAGCCCTTGGTCTAACAGTAGATGGTTTCTGTCTAACCTCATACGGCTGGAGGCTTCTGTATTGTCAATTTCAATATTATGGCATAATCAAAGTATTGTTTGGACCATTTACTCTACAATTTTAAATTTTGTGAGGCGCTGAGCCTCAACTACATACACCTTTCCTGGCTTGTACACGATTATTATGCATTGTAACAACCTGTGTTGGTTTTGTTCATCTGACTGAATATTAATAAAACCTTTAGTAAAAGAAAAGTTACAATGAGAAGGCATAAGCGTTAACCTAGCATTAAAAAATTAAGCTTTAGAATTCACTTCTTAGAGAACTAAGCACAGATCTTCTCTGGATGTAGGCTGCTTCAAATGCTTCTGTCTATTCATGTAATCCCAGACAGACTCCATGATGTTGGGATCAGAGCTTTGTTAGGGCCAAACCATTACTTCCAGGACCCCTTGTTCTTCTTTACACTGAAGATAGTTCTTGATGACATTGGCTGTATGTTTCTGTCTGTATTTCTCAGCATTGAGGACACGATTGATCAGGCCACATGGAAGACCGTAGACACAGTGGTCAGCCAAGGGAACTTAACACAGCGGATGAAAGACACATCGCACTTACTTCCCTTCCACATCGGAAGATGTCCAGCAGTGGCATCAGTACAGAACTGACGATAACCAGTAGGACCCAGGTACACCCATCTACTGTCTGGAGAAGTCTGTCCGGAAGTGGCCTTCATGGAAGAATTTCAGCCAAGAAGTCATACCCCCGACATGGAAACAAGGCTAAGAGACTCAACTATGTAGGAACTGGGGTGAAGAAAAATGGCAGCAGGTGCTCTGGACTGAGGAGTCAAAATGTGAAATAAAGGGATTTTATTAAAACTTACCGTAAAATCCTTTTCTCCGAATTCACTGACAGACGCAGCTCTATCCATGACATGTGGGTTTATGCTTGTAATACTAGGAGTTAACTAGGCAGGGAAAGTCCTCTCTTCCCACATAAACCCTCCACCCTGTATAGCTCAGCAGTTCGTAACAAGCCATACCAAAAAGAGCGCAGAGGGGCGGGTGCTGCGTCTGTCAGTGAACTCGGAGAAAAGGATTTTACGGTAAGTTTTAATAAAATCCCTTTTTCTCCTTCGTTCACTGACAGACGCAGCTCTATCCATGACATGTGGGGATGTCCCAAAGCTGTGTCAAAAAAGAGGGGTGGGTAAACGATAACAACTGTACCCAACAGAACCTCAAAGGAGGCGCCAGATGCGCCTACACTGCAGCCTGTAAAACTTTACTGCCAAAAGCAGCATCCGAGGATGCCGACACATCAATCATATAAAACTTAGTAAAAGTGTGTACCGAGGCCCAAGTGGCCGCCTTGCACACCTGTGACACAGAGGCCTGGTGTTGGAAAGCCCAGGACGTGCTAACAGCCCTGGTAGAATGAGCAGTGACCGGAAATGGGGGAACCTTGCGCCTAACTGAATACGCATGAGTCACGGTCTGTCTAAACCAACGGGAGACAGTAGCCGACGAGGCCGCCAAACCCTTGCGGACCATCCGTCAGTACAAACAAGAATCAGACTTCCGAAAGGAAGCTGTAGCATTTAGATATACTCGTAAGGCCCTTACGATGTCCTTCGGAAGAAACAAAGGAGGTGGGCGCAAAACTGCCTTGTCCTTGTGAAGGACCAAATAAGGAGACTTGCCCGACAGTGCAGCCAACTCAGACACCCGCCTCGCGGATGTAATGGCTACCAAGAAAGCCACCTTCTGAGACAGCAGTTGTAAGGGAATATCCCTGATCTTCTCATATGGCGGTTTCTGAAGCACTGAAAGCACCAAATTCAAGTCCCATGGAGCCATCGGGGACCGCACCCGAGGCGCCACATTGTACAAAGGTACGAATCAGCGAATGTGATGCCAGGGGTCTTTGAAAAAGAAGCGCCAGAGCCGATATCTGGCCCTTGATAGTACTCAGGGCCAGCTTCTTGTTCAGGCCCTGCTGTAAAAAAGGTCAGGACCCTGGACACCACGTATGAGCGAGGGTTAAAACCCTCCGCCTCACACCAGGCAATGCAAGCCTTCCAGGTGCGGTGATAAATTTTGAGAGAAGTGCACTTGCGTGCTTTTAGCATGGTAGGAATTATGGAGTCAGTGACACCCCTGTCCCTCAGCACCTGGGCTTCAGGAGCCAGGCCGTCAAAGCCAGCGAGTGTAAAGCAGGGTGCAAGATTGGCCCCTGAGACAGCAGGTCGTATCGCAGCGGAAGCCGCCAGGGAACGTCCTCCACCATTTGCACCATGTTGGCGTACCATGGACGCCGAGGCCAATCTGGAGCCACCAGGATCATTGGAATCCCCTCCGCTTCCACCCTGCCTAACAACCGCGGGAGAAGTCTGATTGGAGGGAAAGCATACAGCAGACGCTACTGGCCCCAAGGGGCCACAAGAGCGTCCGTGGCCACTGCCAACGGGTCTCTTGTCCTGGACACAAATTTTCTTACTTTGTGGTTGAACTGAGACGCCATAAGATCCACATCCGGCGTCCTCCACTTGTGGCAAATCTGGCTGAACACCTCTGGGTGGAGAGACCACTCTCCCTGATCCAATGTCTGGCGACTGAGAAAGTCCACCTGCCAGTTTTCCACGCCTGGAATGTAGACGGCGGAAATGGCAGGAACGTGAAGTTCTGCCCAACATAGGATCAGAGCTGCTTCTGCTGCAGCTGCTGAACTCCTTGTTCCGCCCTAACTTTTCACATATGCCACTGCTGTGGCATTGTCCGACTGGACCCGAATCGGGTGGCCCCGCAACCTCACTGTCCAGTGAGATAGACACAACCTGATCGCCCTTAGCTCCAGCACATTGATCGGGAGGCGAGATTCCTGCGTCGACCAACGGCCCTGGGCAGAGTGTTGTCCCAGGACCCCGCCCCAGCCCGACAGGCTGGCGTCCGTCGTGATTATCAGCCAGTGAAGGGGCAGGAAAGACTTCTCTCGGGGCAGCGCCAGGTCCCGAAGCCACCAGGTGAGAGAACCCCTGGTCTGAGAGTTCAGGCGGATCAGAAAATCCAGGGAGCGTGGAGATCTGTCCCACCTGGACAGAATCACACGCTGGAGGAGGCGTGTGGCTCTGGGCGCAAGGTACCGCCTCGAAGGTTGAGACCATGAGCCCCAGCACCCGCATATAGAACCGTAATGATGACCGCCGGTGTGACAGCAAGGTTCGCACCGCCTCCTGTAGCGATAACAACTTGGCTGGAGGTAGAAACACGCCTGCTCTGTGTCTAGAATCAGACCCAGATACTCCAGACAACGGGACGGAGAGATCGTCGACTTCTTTAGGTTGATCAACCAGCCGAAGTCCTGCAACGAAAGCCTTGGTGATCCTAACATTCTCCTCCAGGGCTGCGGAGGACTCCGCTCTCAGGAGAAGGTCGTTGAGGTAGGCTACTACAGCAATACCTCTCTGTCTCAGTAACGCCAGAACTGGAGCCACCAGCTTAGTGAAAACCCGAGGCGTTGAGGCCAGACCGAAGGGGAGTGCCACAAATTGGTAATGGAGGTCCCCCACTGCAAAGCGCAGGAAGCGCTGGTGCCGTGGACAAATGGGAACATGAAGATAAGCGTCCCTGATGTCCAGAGACACCAGGAAATCCCGCTGATCGAGGGCGGCCACGACCGAACGAATTGATTCCATCCGGAATTTTCGTGCCTTTACATAGCAGTTCAGGGCCTTTAGATCCAGAACTGGCCGGACCCCTCCTCCTTTTTTGGAGACCACAAACAGGTTTGAGTAAAAACCTCAAAACCTCTCCACTGGAGGTACGGGCACAATCACCCCCTGTTCGGAGAGTGCTTGAACGGCCCCAAAGAGGGCCTCCCGAAGCCCATGCGGGAGTTGTAAGTTCGATGGGAAGAACCTGTCTGGGGGTAGAGTACTGAACTCTATCCTGTACCGGGTGGACACCACTTCCTGAACCCACCGGTCGGAAATGCGAGCAATCCACCGGTCTGCGAACCCCAGAAGACGTCCCCCCACCAGAAGCTCAGGCAGAGGATGACTTGTCTTCTGCCTTTTCAGTTTTGAGCTGCCACTGCCGCTTACCGGGCCCCGCAGCGGCCTTGCCGGGACGGTTTCCTTTTGTCGCGAAAAAACCTCTTCTGACCCGAAGAGACAGGCCCCTGTCTACAGCGGAATTCTCGCCTTCGGGGCTCCAGGAGGAAAGTGCTCTTTCCCCCAGTGAACCTGTCACCTGTCCATCAGAGTACCCGAGTACTTGTCACCTGTCCATCAGAGTACCCGAGTACCTGTCACCTGCCCATCAGAATACCCGAGTACCTGTCACCTGCCCATCAGACTATCCGAGTACCTGTCACCAGCCCGTCAGCGTACCCGAGTACTTGTCACCAGCCCACCTGAGTACCCGAGTACCTGTCACCTGCCCACATGAGTACCCAAGTACCTGTCACCTGCCTTTCAGATTACCCGAGTGCCTGTCACCAACCCATCTAAGTAACCGAGTACCTATCTGCAGCCCATCAGAGTACCCAAGTACCTTTTATCAATCCTACCCGTCCACTGTCCATGAGCCCATAAGACTACCCGTCCACTGTCCATGAGCCCATGAGACTACCTGTCCACTGTTCATGAGCCCATGAGACTACCTGTCCACTGTCCAAGTGACCCCCTTTCTC
>BLSH010262319.1:244878-262328 GCA_018402905.1 Glandirana rugosa
CGTCGCGACACCCAATACACATCACGGGTGTCGCGACGATTCACTGTCTAACGTTGGGGGTGGTAGGTAGGTCGGAGTGGGGTGAGGATGGCTGGATGGGTGAGCATGGATGGCTGAGCATGGATGGATGAGCATGGATGGGGGTGAGGATGGCTGGGTGGTTGAGCATGGATGGGGTGAGGATGGCTGGGTGGGTGAGCATGGATGGGGTGAGGATGGCTGGGTGATTGGTGAGGCTGGATGGATGGTGGGGGTTGCAATCTGTCACTTAGCAGCGCTGTGGGCACTACACATAACCCACAGCGCTGCAACACAACCTCTCTCCCCTCTCTCCTCTCACAATGCACCGATCGGTGGAGAGGGGAGAGAAAAGCCAGCGATTCCGCCGGCTTGTTTATATGTGATTGCTCCATAAAGCAGAACACCTTGTCTGCTTTAGGGTTGCCACATCATCCCTTTAATCCAGGACACATATTAATTACACAGGTCCTGTGGCTGATTAAGGTGGTAATTAAACTCATGTGGTGCCTTATCTGCATTAAATTAGCCTCAGAACAACCTGTGTAATTCATATGTGTCCTGGATTAAAGGGATGATGTGGCAACCCTAGTCTGCTTGTCTTCAGCAAACTGTTTGTGGGCTTTCTTGTGCATCATCTTTAGAAGAGGTTTCCTTCTGGGATGATAGCCATGCAGACCAATTTGATGCAGTGTGCAGTGTATGGTCTGAGCACTGACAGGCAGACCCCCCCCACCCCTTCAACCTCTGCAGCAGTACACATGGTGGCCCTGTAGGGGGCGAGGTTTCTGGAGGGGGTCAGGTGTTTTGCAGGGGCACAGTGGAAGATTGGAGGGCACTGTGGAGGGCTTGAAGGTACTGTGAGAGATTGGGAGGCACTATGGCGGGCATTGTGGTGTGGGGGCTGATCACTTTCAGGAGGCTTGGGGGCACTGTGAGGGGGGTTAGGAGACTCTGCAGGTAATTATGGGAGGTTGGGGTCACTACATGAGTTGGGAGGCACTGTAGTATGTTAACCACTTAAGGACAGAGCCTGGTTTTGAGAGTCGGTGTTTGAAGGAACTCATCAACCGGACTCTGCTTTAATCTCTATGTATCTTTGCTATGGTATGTGGCCTCCTCCATCTGTTGCCCTCTGTGCATTATTATAATGAATGGGCTCCACAATGTGGCCTGCATTTTATGAATGAGCTCCACCATGTATTCTGTAATTTATGAATGATCTCCAAATCGTGACCTGCAATTTATGAATGGACTTCAAACTGAAACCTTCATTTTATGAATGGTATCAACATTTCAGTCCACATTTTGTGGATGAGCTCCACACCGTAGCTTTTTCTTTTAATTAATAGATTTCATACTGCAGCCCGCATTTTATGAATGGGATCCACAGCACAGTCTGCATTTTATGAATGTGCTCCACACAGTGGCCTAAGTTTTATAAATAGGCTCCACGCTATGACCTGAATTTCATGAATGGGCTCTGCATAGTAGCATGTACTTTAAAAATGGGCTCCATACCGTAGCCTCCATTTTATGAATGGGCTCCATACCATGGTCTGCAGTTTATGAATGGACTCCACACAATGGTCTGCAGTTTATGAATGGACTCCACACAATGGTCTGCAGTTTATGAATGGACTCCACACAATGGTCTGCAGTTTATGAGTGGACTCCACACCATGGTCTGCAGTTTATAAATTGACTCCACGCCATGGTCTACAGTTCATGAATGGACTCCACACCATGGTCTGCGGTTTATGAATGGACTCCACACCAGGGTCTGCGGTTTATGAATGGACTCCACACCACGGTCTGCAGTTTATAAATTGACTCCATGCCATGGTCTACAGTTCATGAATGGACTCCACACCATGGTCTGCGGTTTATGAATGGACTCCACACCAGGGTCTGCGGTTTATGAATGGACTCCACACCATGGTCTGCAGTGTATAAATGGACTCCACACCATGGTCTGCAGTTTATGAATGGAGTCCACACCATGGTCTGCAGTTTATGAGTGGGCTCCACACTGTGTCTTTTTCTTTTAATAAATTGACTCCCCATGATGGCCTGCATTTTATGAATGGCCAGTACTATCCACCTTTCATGCATGAGGTTCACACCACCGTCCACATTTCATGAATGCGTTCTGTAATGTATGAATAGAATGGTCAACATTTTATGAATGGTCAACATTTTTATGAATGAGCACCACACTGTGACCTGCATTTTCTAAATAAGCTCCACATTGTGGGTTTTTCTTTTAACATATGAACTCCACACCCTGGCCTGCATTTTATGAATTACGTCCACATGATGGCCTGCATTTTATGAATGGCCACTACACCACAGTCCACATTTATTGAATGGACTGCACACCGCCATGCACATGAATGGACTCTGCATTCTATGAATGGCCTCCTAACCATGGACTGCATTTTAAGAACGGGCTGCACAGCATGGCCTGTATTTTAAGAATGGACTCTTTACAAAGCACCAAGTGCCTTGGACCCGACAGGACATATCCTGGATCTATAGGCTGCCACATTGCAAACTATATTATTGCTATGGCTGTAGACAAGGAGGGGTCTGGGATAATCAGCGGCTCCTCTTTATTACTGAAGGTAAACAATGACCTTTATTTCTCTATAACTCATCAGCTATTGCAGCGCCTCTGCTGGCCGGCCACAGACATTACAAGTCTATATCATGTGGCCGCCTTGATAGGCATAATGCACATGCGCAGTTTACTCCCAGCTTTCTCTTCCGGTATCCTCCTTGATCACTTCCGCCCATCTCTGGGCATGGCTCCTCCTGGTGGGCAGGCTGCGCCCGGTAGAGGGAGGATGGAGCGGTAGTTAAAGATGGAGAGGAGGGTGGTGGTAGTGGAGGGGGAGCGGGGTGCCCGCTGTGAGATGGCCGCCCTCCTCCAGGCCCTGGCCGTGCTGTGTGCCAGCCTTGCCCTGTCCGACCCGGCCTGGCTGCTGCTGAAGGTGGACGGAGAGCAGCTGGTGTATGGAGCTTCCTACATCCTCCACCATGGCTTCAACTTCACCGAGACTGGTGAGGAGGGGGGAGGGGAGGATGTAAACAAGGGAGGGGGAGGGGGTGCCCATACACTGTGCCATCTTCTATGGGGCTTCCTTAGAATGCATGCAGCTGAATGTACAGAAACGCAGCTTCCTCATTTATATCCTAAGGCTGCGTTCACATTACGCAATTTGTGACCGCGGCAACATCCACGTTTGGGTGCCATTATTCTTAATCACACCCCAAACGCTGTACGATTGTTGCAGGACGATCGCTGCAAAACATGCGTTTAACCACTTCACCCCCGCAAGGATTTACCCCCTTCCTGCCCGGAGCATGCTTTGCGATTCGGCGCTGCGTCGCTTTAACTGACAATTGCGCGGTCTTGCGACGTTGCACCCAAACATAATGGATGTCCTTTTTTCCCCACAAATAGAGATTTCTTTTGGTGGTATTTGATCACCACTGCGGTTTTTATTTTTTGCACTATAAACAAAAAAGGAGCGAAAATTTTGAAAAAAAAAGCAATATTTTTTTACTATAATATCCAAAAAAATATAAAAAAACGAATTTATTCCTCAGTTTAGGCCAAAATGTATTCTTCATATTTTTGGTTTAAAAAAAAATCGCAATAGGCGTACGTATCTTGATTGAGTTGCGCAAAAGTTATCACTTCTACAAACTATGAGACTTGATTTATGGCATTTTTATTACTTTAAATTTTTTTTACTAGTAACGGCGGCGATCTGCAATTTTTAGCAGGGCTACAATATTGGGGCGGACATGTTGGACATTTGACATTTTTCGATACGGCACTGCGTTACTTAAACTGACAGTTGTGCGGTCGTGCGACGTTGTACCTACATACAATTGATGTCCTTTTTTCCCACAAATAGAGCTTTCGTTTGGTGGTATTTTATCACCTCTGCGGGTTTTATTTTTTGCGATATAAACAAAAAAGACCGACAATTGTGAAAAAAACAAATCCCAATATTTTTTACTTTCTGCTATAAAACATTCCCAATAAACAAATGTAAACAATCTAATTTCTTCATCAGTTAAGGCCAATATGTAATCTTCTACATGTTTTTAGTTAAAAAATCCCAATAAGCGCATATTGATTGATTGATTTGTGCAAAAGTTATAGCGTCTACAGCAGTGCTTCTCAACTCCTGTCCTCAGGACCCACTAACAGGCCAGGTTTGCAGGATAACTGAAATACATCACAGGTGATATCATTTGCTGCTCAGTGATTGCAGTATTCTAGTCTGCATCTCCCCAAGGTAATACTTAAAATCTGGCCTGTTAGTGGGTCCTGAGGCCCGGAGTTGAGAGCCACTGCTCTACAAACTATGGGATAGATTTATTTATTTTTTTACTAGTAATGACTGCGATCAGCGACTTATAGTGGCACTGCAATATTGCGACAGACAGTCGGGACACTGACACTTTTTTGGGGACCAGTGACTCCAATGCAGTGATCAGTGCTAAAACTATACACTGTCACTGTACTCATGACACTGGCTGGGAAGGGTTAACATCAGGAGAGCTCAAAGGGTTAAATGTGTGCCTAGCCTGTGTTTTACTATACTGTGGGGGAGGTGCTTGTACTAGTGGAAGGCGTGGATCGGTGTTTCTGCTTTGCAGAGACTCAGGATCCATTCCTTCCCTACTGACAGAGCGGTGATCTGCCGCTATACTGAAGCATTGGCGGGTGCCGGCTGACATCAAGTCCACCATACCCTCCGATCAGCAGGAGTGGGCCACCAGCGGTGCGCGCCCTAGAGACCCGGAAGTGCAGGATCACCTACCAGGCACATGATCCTGCGCAGATGTGCAGCCTTGCCTCTGTAAGTTTACACGGACGGCAAACATTTAAAAAAAAAAAAAAAAAAAGTTTTGTTTATTTTGGTCCAAGAACCGGAAGGGACTTCAGACGTCATTCCAGTCCTCCAAGGGCATAGAGACGAGTGGCGGCCATCCTGGCCTCACTCCACTTCCTGCCCAGCAAACAGCTGCATCGGATCGCTCCCAGGGTTTATTGATCGGTCCAGGAAGTGGCGGAGGGGGGTATACCCCTCCCGCCATTTGTCAAAAAGCGATTTTGCTGCGAATCCACCCACGCGACCACTTTTATCTGACGCAGAACCGGCCATAGTAAAAAATGATACTGGCTGCTGCCATAACCCCCAGAATTAAACATCAAAGTATTGATGTGTTTTTACTATGGGCTGGTCAGCAAGTGGTTAATAAGGGAAGGTGTTTTTTTTTTTTTGTTAATGGAAGATTACCAAAAAGCAGTGCGCCTTTTTAAAGAGGCGTTCTGCCCCCTCCAAAAATTAAGTCAGCAGCTACACTTACTGCAGCTGCTGACTGTCAATATTGGGACACTTCAACTTCAATGCACATAAACGGCTAGTTTACACTTGCTTCAAAACAAGGCTTCAGACACGCTTTGTGAGCGCTAGTCAAAGCTCCTGTCACTTAATTAAAATGGTTATCTTACAGTCCTGTTTACACTTGGTTTTGCTTTGCTTCACTTCAAAAATTATACCCCATGTAGCTTTAGTTGTCTGCAAAGCCTCCATAGAAGTCTATGGCAAAGCTCTCTCGAAGCCTCATTGAAGGACCACGAAGCCCCACCGAAGCACCAAGCAAAAGCAAGGTGTAAACAGTAGGGCTCGTTTACACTTGCTTTGGCTTCAACACACATTAAAGCCCCCTAATGCTTCAACAAGCTTTTATGATGTGTTTTTGAGGCTTCATGGTGCTTCGATTAGGCTTTTTTAAGCTTTGTTGGAGTTTGGCCGCTCCCTGTGTGTTTTGTTCATATCTCTCACCTGCAATTTCTCCAAAACAAAGCGATGCTAAAGCTGAATTAAAGCCTCTGAAAAGCTGCAGGTGTTTCAAGTGAGCTTCAAACAAGCTTTGTCATAGACTTCTATGGAGGAGTTGAAGAGGCTTTGAAGCCTCGCTAAAGCTACACGAGATATCATTTTTGACACAAAGCTGAAGTGAAGCAAAGCCAACGCAAGGTGTAAACAGGGCTGTAAGCCAACCATTTTATTTAGTGACAGGAGCTTTGACTGGCGCTCAGAGAGCTTTAACAAAGCCTTGTTTGGAAGTGTAAACGACTTGCTTGTCTTGGAGTCCAGTGATGTCAGCACCCCAGTGGATATTTCCATCAGCTGTCGGGTGCTGCCGCCGCCATTGCCGGTAAGGAAACCCTACTGCACAAAGCGCAATGTGCTCTCTTACTGGCGGGGGAGGGAGGAGGAGGGGGGCCGATATTGTGATCCAAGGTCAAAAACCCCTCCCTCTTCCCCTCCCCCGTGAAAGGTGCCATATGTGGCCCTGGAGGGAGGGGGGGGGGGGGGAAATCAGATAAGCAGAAGTTCCACTTTTGGGTGGAACGCCATTTTTAAGTGCTCTACTGCTTCCTTTTTTTTTTTTTCTTCGCCTGTCTATTTGTTGAAAAAATGTTACCCATCAGGAACACATAAAACGCACTGAGGGCGGCTTCACACTGGGGATGTGCGTTCCCATGCATTCCTTTCATCTGAATGGACTGAAGTCCCAGCCGAGCGCAGAGAACGTAGTGCATTACCCCCGCCCACTGTCTTTATACTGCAGGTGGGCTGCGCTGGATCATGTGCATGACCCAGCATTAACCCCGCCCATGCTAAGCTGTGATTCGCTACAGCACAATTCGGGCAGCAGATCCCAGCCAATGATTTATGGGTACTCACAGGACTCAATGTGGAAATTGTTTCATCGCTAATTTTTAGCGTTATCATCACACTTATTAACATGCTGAGTATATCAGACTACTAGGAATAGTGTAGGAACACAAGTTTAAACTAGTAGAGCATTGCTAAATAGGGAGTGATCTATAAAGGATGGGAATTCTGAGTAATTCCATACAGCACTCTGTGATTACAGGAGTATTAGGCATTTAATTAGGGAAATGCGCTCACCGGCCACTTTGTTAGGTACAATTGCTTGCTAACACAAATTGCTAATCAGCCAATCACATGGCAGCAATCCATTTAGGCATCTAGATGTGGTGAAGACAACTTTCTGAAGTTCAAACCGAGCATCAGAGAAAGGGGTTTTAAAGTGTTACTAAACCCAGTAATATGAAAATAGTTCATCTCTCCCCCCTCCACAGTGCCCACAGCTGATAAATCTTCTTTTTGCATTAAATTACTGCCACTATATAATTTTGGGATGATCTGTATACCATGGTTTCCTGATAATCTGCACAGTTTGTCCATAGCTGTGTGTTCAAGTAGGAGGAGTTTTCCACTACAGCCTGTATACACACCCACATGTGTGATGTCAATATCATGTGACCTGAACAGTTCAACTGAAACAGGAAATGTTTTCTCCAGCATAAGAGACCAAACTGAGCATGTGCAGCTTTACCACCCTGCTGTGTATTATATGAACTTGCTTAGATTGACAGGGAAGAATCTATGCATAGAGGATAAAACTGCTCTTTTTTTAACCACTTCAGCCCCAGAAGGATTTCCCACATTAGGACCAGAGCACTTTTTGCGTTTCGGCACTGCATTGCTTTAACTGACAATTGCGCGGTCGTGCGATGTACCCAAACTTTGCGTCCCTTTTTCCCACAAATAGAGCTTTCTTTTGGGGGTATTTGATCACTGCTGGCTCTTTTCTGATCACCGCTATAAACAAAAGAAGAGCGACAATTTTGCACATGCAGACTGATTTTACTGTTGCGGGAGTGACTTTGAATGTGGCATGGTTGTTGGTGCCAGACGGCTGGTCTGAGTGTTTCCAAAAACTGCCGATCTACTGGGATTTTCACACACAACCATCTCTCGGGTTTACAGAGAATGGTCCAAAAAAGAGAAAATATCCAGTGAGTGGCAGTTGTGTGGAGAAAAATGCCTCGCCGGTGTAAGAGGAGAATGTACAAATGATAAAATGGCAACAGTAACTGAAATAAGCACTCATTACAACCAAGGAATGCAGAATACCATCTCTGAACACACAAGACAGTGAACCTTGAAGCAGATGGGCTACAGCACCAGAAGACCACACCGGGTGCCACTCCTGTCAGCTAAGAATGGGTAACTGAGGCTACAATTCACCCAGGCTCATCAAAATTGGACAAGAGAAGATTGGAAAAACGTTGCCTGGTCTGATGAGTCTCGATTTCAGCTGCGACATTCAGATGGTGGGGTCAGAATTTGGGCATAAACAACATGAAAGCTTGGATCCATCCTGCCTTGTATCAATGGTTCAGGCTGGTGGTGGTGTAATGGTGTGGGGGATATTTCCTTGGCACACTTTGGGCCCCTTAGTACCAACTGAGCATTATATAAACGCCACGGCCTACCTTAGTATTGTTGCTGACCTTGTCCATCCCTTTATGACTACAGTATCCCCATCTTCTGATGGCTCCTTCCAGCAGGATAATGCACCATGTCACAAAGCTCCAATCATCTCACCACTGGACAATGAGGTCCCTGCACTCCAATGGCCTCCACACTCCCCACATCTCATCCAATAGAGGGCCTTTGGGATGTGGTGGAACAGGAGATTTGCATCATTGATGTGCAGCCAACAAATCTGCAGCTGTGTGATGCTATCATTGTCACTATGGACCAAAATCTCAGAGGAATGTTTCCACACCTTGTTAAATCCATGTCATGAAGAATGAAGGCAAAAGGGGGTCCAACCCGGTGCTAGCAAGGTGTACCTAATAAAGTGGTCGGTGAGCGTATATGTCATAGTTTGTGGACTTTTCTACAGAGTAAATAACGAACACTGATTTAGTGTAGCAGAATACGTTTTTTCCTAAATTTCTGAATAAACACACATTTTTCCTCAAAAGTTTTCCTTTTTTCATTTATTTAGCAAAAAATAAAAACTCAGCGGTGATTAAATCTCACCAAAAGAGCTCTGTGTGGGAAAAAAAGCTAGAAATGCTAGAAATGTCATATGGGAACAGTGTTGTATGACCGAGTAATTGTCATTCAAAGTGTGAAAATTGCGCTGGGCAGGAAGAAGGTGAAAGTTTCCAGTATTGAAGTGGTTAACATCCCGAATGCCTAGAGGCCACTGTTCTGCTGTCCTCTGAAAAGCAGTCCATTGTGGATCACTTTTCAGAGTGTGGTAAAAACTGCTGCCCATGTGAAGGTATCTGGGACTCTTCAGTGATAATGACATCACAGTGCAGTGGTTCACAGGGGAGTTATATGGACTCAGCAGGGGGTTGTCATATTGGTCTGCAGCTCTCCTACAAAGGTTTAGTACCCCCTTTGGTTACAGTGATGTGTGAAATGTTGAAATGATTGACTGACTGGTTCTCTTTGTTGCCCAGGTACCCACCAGCTGCTCCATAAAACTGGACTCTATATCCTGGCACTGATGGCATTTTGCTGCTACATCAATATTCTCATCGGATCCTTCGCCTTCATGCTGGACTTTGTGAGAGTCTGGATTAATATCTCCACAATCCTGCACCTTATTACAGGTAATTTATTTCTGAACAGTTTGGAGAAGGGGGAGGAACTCTGTCAGGTGTTTATGGTCCCCGATCGGAAGATTCTTGTCCAGTGGGAGGGGCAGGGAGTGACGTAAAGTCCAAGGTTCTAACCAGTATATACCCATGTCCAGGGGCGGACTGACCATTTGGTGATTCGGGCAATGCCCGAGGGACCCACTGTTGGGGGGGGGGGGCCCCCATGAGAGTCTGTCCGTGGAGGTGCCGTCAGTATCCTGCAAAAACAAACCAGCTGGAGGAGGTATGCTGTTGAGGCGGCTATATGCAGGGCCGCCATCAGGGGGGTACAGCCCATACATTTGTAAGGGGCCCCAGCGTCTGGATGGGCTCGGCCTACTGGCAGAGATGTAAGAAGGCAGAAGCGAGTGCAGGGGAGCTCCGTGGCTGTTTCTATATGTGAGTGAGTCGGCAGCTGCATTGAGCTGACATCGGGCTCTTTGCTGCTACCTCTGGCCCTTTCCAGCATGTGCAACCCTTGTTTGTAATGTATTATGGACTGCAGCTCCTGTGTCACAGCAACCTGTAGAAACAAGCTGGGACTAGGAGGGCCACCTTACAAGTAAGGGCTGTTGTATAAGGTTGGGGGGTGGGGGGGCGGTCTGGCTGTGTGTATATGCCTGTATGTGTGTGTTACATGTCTGTCATATATACAGGGGAGAGGGGGCCCGAGAGCGGACAGGGGATTCTGTGACAAACGCATGTAGTGTGGGCAGTGTAATATGTAGGTGGAGCTTTGTGTGTGAGCGGGAACATATGGGCATATTACACAGTACACCCTCCTCACCCCCACCCTTCGGTCCCGCTGACTTGTTGCGTGGCGATCTCCCATTCTGAGCCCCCGTATAGCCGCGTCAGTGGTCCGGGGCCGCAGCGGAATCTCCAAAACGGGTCTCGTCAGGAGGTGCGTTTAGGAGCATTCTAATTGGTCGGCGCCAACCAATCAGAACCACATAGCCCGTCCTGTCAGCAGGGAAGATAGGCTGCAGGCCTGGTACAGGAGAGTAGCCAGAGGCTGCAGGCCTGGTACAGGAGAGTAGCCAGAGGCTGCAGGCCTGGTACAGGAGAGTGGCCAGAGGCTGCAGGCCTGGTACAGGAGAGTGGCCAGAGGCTGCAGGCCTGGTACAGGAGAGTGGCCAGAGGCTGCAGGCCTGGTACAGGAGAGTGGCCAGGGGCTGCAGGCCTGGTACAGGAGAGTGGCCAGGGGCTGCAGGCCTGGTACAGGAGAGTGGCCAGGGGCTGCAGGCCTGGTACAGGAGAGTGGCCAGGGACCGCTGAACAGAGCAACTCAGCATAGTGTAGGCACGTGGGGATTACCTGTAGGACAGTATCCATCGTGCAGTGCGACTTGCCGACCCAGATGGACCACGCTCATCCCAGGACCCAGGGAGAGAGACGGGGGAGGCGTCAGAACGTGCTCCACATTCCGGTGGCTTATCTATATGGTCCTTTTAGGGCAGGCCTCGACAAACCCCAGGCGCCAGGTCGCCATGGCGACCAGAAATCACGTCTTGGCGAGTGTCAGTTGTTCCTTCTATCACTATGGTAAAACAGCTGTCAGATTCAGCGAGAGCGGGATATTTGTTTCTACTTAGAATGAAGAAAAGTAACAAACAGGCTGCCTGGAATGTTTGTTGAGAGTTAGAAGTATAAACAAACAACAATGTATATTCTTCTTTCAAAGCAATGATCTCCGGGCTATCAGGAAAGTTTAACCATTTAGAGACTAAACCCTTTCTCACATTAGTGGTTTACAATTAAATATCCAGTGTTTTCTGCTAGAAAATGACTTGGAACCCCCAAACATTATATATTTTTTAGCAGAGACCCTAGAGAATAAAATGGCGGTTGCTGCAATATTTTATGTCACATGGTATTTGCGCAGCGGTCTTTCAAGCACAATTTTTTGGAAAAAATACACTTTTAATGAATAAAAAAAAACTAAACAGTAAAGTTAGCCCATTTTTTATTTTTGTATAATATGAAAGTTGATGTCACACCGCGAGAAAAGTGACCTTTATTCTAAGCAACAAAATTGTGATAAAGCCCTGTGTACCATCAACAATTACCACTCTATGTGCAGCTGGGCTCCATTATTTCATGGTGACCGGAAACCCACCAGAGCAATGAAAAGTCACTGTGGGGGACACACATGTAGGCAGGAAGTGGCTGCAAAGAGGCAGCAGAAGATCAGCAGCACTGGAATACTTTTCACCTTTTTTTTTTTTTTGTATTTTATTTACAATGTCACTAAGGCTTTGTTTAGATGTACAAGTTGGGTGGTAAAAATGTGCAGTAGAGACATGATTTTGCCACCCACCATTGGCCTCCCTTAGGCAGCAGATGAGGGCGTTTTACATGCCGCAGTCACGATGCATTTGGCATAATAAGGAGTTTCCCCTATAACAGATTTTTTAGTGTCACTTTCTGGCCAGCTTATAACCCTGATGTAACGGTGGAGTTATTGACTGGCTGCTCTGCGCTATAAAAAACTGGCTCCTAACTTTTTTAGCTGGCTCCTAGATTCAAGGCAAATTTGTCAAGCCCTGCTTTAGGGCAGCCTCCTGTGCTGTCATCCACATGGTACAGGAGACAGCCTGCATGGGAGACCTAGCAGCAGCCAGTGGGCTCCGCCTCAGCAGGGAAGGAAGTGGAGTGAGTGCTGGGCTAGACCACCTCCGGGATGGGGAGGGGGGGGGGGGGGGTGGAGCGGTGCTAGTGAAAGGCTTAGGCTTGTATGCCTAACATGTGCTGGCTGCTGTAGGGGGGAGGGGGAGAGCGGTCGGGTCCTGTACTCCCTTATGGTGGCCCTGGGTAGAGGAGGCGGGGATGGCACTGGCTGGAGGGGCGGAAGAGGCAGTTCGCTACCAAGATATGTCACTTCCAGTATCGTTTTCCGGAATCGGTGCCTTTCTTGCGAGTACCGATACTCGCAAAAGGGTAGAGTATCAGTGCATCCGTAAGACCCCTTTCACACCAAGGTGTTTTTCAAGCGTTTTTTGCGCTAAAATTAGCACATAAAAAGCGCGTTGCAAATGCTCCCCATGCATCTCAATAGATTCTTTCACACCGAGGCTTCGCGCTTGCTAGGCGTTGCTAAAAGTCCTGCAAGCAGCATCTTTTCAGCTTGTTTTGTGCAGTCAAAATAGCACTTCAAAAACGCCCATGTCCATTGAAAAAATAATGGTTAAGCACTTGAAAAGCGCATGAAATGTGCACTGCGGCTGTGGGGAAGGTCACATTATCGGAATGCTACAGCAACACGAATTGTCCTCTGGTGGAGTGCATATGTTGGGATGCACCCAATGGCGACGTCTCTGCCTCTGTTTGAGGATATTTTCTCCAAAAAGTAGCACAAACATCAGGATCAGCTCGTAATACTCCATCTTCAATCTGCACGCTCTCTTTCCCCACGAGACACTAGGAAGTGAACAGGATGTGATGTAGAGGGGTGGGGTTGTTAGCCAACGCTTCAATAACGCCATTAGCGGCGCGCTATTTTTAGCGCTATTGCTTCTAAAGCGCGGCAAAAACACACACTTAGCTCATGGCATTTTAAAGGCTTTTTTACAACGCCTTGGTGTGAAAGGGGTCTAATAAATATATATATTTATTTATTTATTTATTTTTTCAGACACCCTAGAGAATAAAATGGCGTTTATTGCAATACTATGTCACACCGTATTTGCGCAGCAGTCTTACAAGCACATTTTTTTTTTTTTTAGAAAAAAATACACTGTTTTTAATTAAAAAATAAGATGACAGTAAAGTTAGCACCACTTTTTTTTTTTTTTTCTACATTGTGAAAGATGATGTTACGCTGAGTAAATTGATACCCAATATGTCATGCTTCAAAATTGTGCCCGCTCGTGGAATGGCGACAAACGCTGGCACATAAAAATCTCCATTGGCGACGTTTAAAAATGTATACAGGTTACCAGTTAGAGTTACAGAGGAGGTCTAGTGATAGAATGATTGCTCTCGCTGTGATGCCCCACATGTGTGGTTTGAACTCCGTTTTCATATGCGGGTGGGCGAACGCGCACGAGCTCGGGGGGGACAGGGAGTTTTAAATTTGTTTTTTTTTTTTTCTCTTATTTATTTTACTTGTTTTTATGCTGTCCATTTAAAAAAAAAAAAAAAAAAAAAAAAAAAAAAAGTTAGGTCAATTTTATTCCTATACAACAAAAGAACTACTCAGGGAGATGAGTTCAAAGTACCACTTTAAACGAGCCTCTGGGACATAGTACCATTAAAAAGCTCACAAATGATTACATTCAAGTAATTGGATACAAATTTATTCAAAGTGATATTATGTTAAGTTTACAAAATGGACACCACCACCATAATAACAGGAATACACGATAAGAATGTCGGCTGAAAATTTCTGTTCTGCGAACGATCGGCTGATATTCTAACCGTTGATGCCCAGCAAGTAATACCCAATATCGAAAAGGACTGATTGGAAAATGTGTGTCGTATCGCTTGCAAACGAACGATATTCTATGCGTTGGTGTGAAGGTCGGCAGTAAAAAAAACTCTTGAACATATCACGCATGAGCGGAACGTGTTCATCTACCGATCGGTCGATTTTCTTCCCGTGTATTCCTGCAACATTTTCGACCACCGACTGCTGTTTCGTTGGTCGGCAGTCGAGCGATTGGCCGATTTTTCTAACTGTGTATTCCTGCTATTACACCAACAAGACAACGTTGTCTATAGAGTGAATCGTCTAGATGCCTGCCACACACATAACCCAACCACATTGATCACACAGCCATCACAGTTTAAATAAATTACATGGGGGCCAGGGAGATACCAGATTTCAATTGAAGGTCATTCACTGGCAAACACAAATCAATGCTAGTTCATAGTTCAAAAGATGAAATCTGGATTTGTGTACCGCTGCTATAGTCTGTTCCCTTCACTTACCACCAACCACCAGTGTACATGAGGTGGTTGCAGGGATTGATTCCTATTACATTTTTGCTTATCCGGATTTCATCTTTTGAACTATTCACTATCATTGATTTTGTGTTTGCCAGTGAATGACCTTCAATTGAAATCTGGTATCTTCCTGGCCCCCATGTCATTTTATTTAACCTCTTCAATACTGGGCACTTTCACCCCCCTCCTTCCCGGACCAATTTTTAGCTTTCAGTACTGTCGCAATTTGAATAACCATTGCGCAGTCATGCTACACGGTACCCAAATTATATTTTTATACTTTTTTTTTTTCACACAAATAGAGCTTTCTTTTGGTGGTATTTAATCACCACTGGGGTTTTTATTTTTTACGCTACAAATAAAAAAAAGACCAACATAATATATATATATTTTTTTTTTTAATGCGTTTTTCTTTGTTTGCTATAAAATTTTGCAAATAAGTAATTTCTCTTCTTAAATTTCAACCAAAAATGATACTGCTACATTTCTTTGGTAAAAATAACCCAAATCGGGGTTTATTTGGTGGTGATAGGGGACAGACAGATGTTTTGTGTATGGTGACGGGACAGACAGATGTTTTGTGGGGAGGCGAGTGGTGGAATGGGGCGTGACCAGATGTGTAGGTGAGAGGAGGTGGTCAGCTGCTCTCCCTCCTCGCCCTCCCTCCCTCGTCATCCCTGGAGCGCCATGAATGCCATGAACGCCGAGACGCCGTGTCGAGCCAGCTCGTGTTAAGAGCAGAAAGCCCGGACTAGGCTGGGAGGCTTTGGGACGGCCTGCGGCGGTGGACGGGTCTCGGATACACCGGTTTGAGCACGGTCATCTGTGCAGCCACCCTTGGGACACGGAAAGCCGGATGCCGGATCACCCCGCAGCCGATACTGCCCGGCGGGTCCGCCGGGAAGGGAGAAACGGAAGATTGATCTCGGCTGCATATAGAAGTCAGTGAAACCAAACACATGAGAAAATCAGGAGGCAATGTGGGGGTAAGGTAGGATAAGCCGCGTGAGCGGTGAAAGTGCCCGGAAAGGTGTGTGGAGATAAATTTTTCCTTTTTTTTTTCTGTGTTTTTCTTGGCTCAGTACGGCTTTATAACAATAATTGAAGATGCGGTGACATTTGGTCAATGGATTGAGTATTGTACAAGTATATGTACAAGTATATGGTGAACCGGGTAAAGTGAATCTGAAATTGGTTAAATATGAGGAAACGAGGCCGGGTAAAGATTGCCATATCCGGACCAGACCGGACAGGACCGGCTATAAGACCTGGGTGTGTGTTTTTATATAACTGTGCTTCTAATATACCCCCGACACCCTTTTTTTTTTTTTTATTTTTTTTTTTTTTTTTTTTTTTTTTTTGGGGAACTGTAACACACTTAAAACAAAGTGCTTATCTCCCTGTTGACAAAATCCTGCGTTCCTGCAAACTTGTTCCAGATTTAATGCTACGTCTCTATTGGGGCCCCGGAGTACTGGTATCTATTTAAAAAGGATCGATCTTAAGTGGAGACCCCCCCCATAGCTAAATCTTAAAAGAAATCCTGGCCTTAGATAAAACGCAGTTGCAGATAAACAGGCGGACAAACAGGATAGAAAGTACAAGGGGAGAAAGAGAGGGAGTAGTGAGAGGACACCTCGATAACACCCCCAAACCCGCCCGGTGCAATAAGCGGTAAGAAGGGAAAGAAGGATTCTCCAGAAGGAAACAGAAGTGGAATAAAGCATGGATAAGGACAAAGATAAAGGGAAAGAGAAGAAACCCCCATCAGCCAATACACAGGGAAGACTGTCCCTCTCCCCAGTAAAAGGGGGAGCAACCCCCTCAAACCAGAGTAAAAACCCAGCAGGAGGAGCGGTAACCCGGAAAAGTCAGTTGAAGGGGACAAAGGGGGAACAGAAGCTAGAGAAATCAACAACAATCATGGAGGAAGAAATGGAAAAAGAAACGGAGCCCACAATGAGAGAGGTGTTCGAGGCAATAAACACATGTAAGTCAATGGTACAGGAGCTGAATGTACAGCTAAAAAGCCTCAAGGAGGAAATTTGCCTGATCAGACATGATGCACAAAAAACGCAAGAAAGGATGAAGGAAATGGAAGAAAGGATCGGCCAAATGGAGGATGATATAAGTCCGATAAAGACGGACATACAGCTCCTGGGGAAGAAAATTGACCCTCATATCGCCAAAATGGAAGATATGGAAAACAGACTAAGAAGAAACAACCTGCGGATAGTTGGGCTCCCAGAAAGGAGCGAGGGAGTGAACCCCATAGAGTTTGTTGAAAACTGGCTGGTGGGGAACTTTGGAAAGGAGGCTTCCTCTCAGTTTTTTGCGGTAGAAAGAGCGCATCGGGTACCATTCAGACCCCCCCCGCCTGGGGGACACCCAAGAACACTTATGATCAAAATACTCTTTTTCAGGGATAAAGAAATGATTCTTAGGAAGGCGAGGGAAAAGGGGACCTTAACCTACAATGGGAATCGGATATCAATCTACCCGGATTACTCTCCAGAAATACAAAAAAACCGAGCAAAATATGCGGACATAAAAAAAAGGCTCCAAGGGGCAAAAATCACGTATGCAATGCTATATCCTGCGAGATTGCGCATAGTGGCGGAAGGGGAAACAATATTTTTTTTAATACCGCCGAAGAGGCGCTACACTGGATGGAGAGGAGTAGTGCAAAACCACAGGCGTCAAGTGGAACATAAGGAAGCTATCACTAGACATAAGTTGCAGGCTGGAAGTTATACAGACTATCCTTACATGCTATTTTGAGGGAGGGGAGGAGGGCAGCAGGGTGGGTGCAAGTTTGGGTGGAGTGGTTAAGGGCGTATGTTGATTATGATGGGAATATGGGAGATGGATAGAGAAAGGGGAGGGTGGTGGGTGGGGAGGGGAAGAGGTGGGG
>BLSH010262319.1:278155-290270 GCA_018402905.1 Glandirana rugosa
AACCAGCTACCCCCCCCCCCCCCCCCCAAAAAAGAAAAAAAGTGTACTTGAGCTCTAATCCACAGATAAAGCTCCAAGGGGGCGAAAACGCGTTTGGGGGCATGGCCTGGCTGGATTTGACTGAGGCTGCCATTCATCTCACTTCATGCACATGGGTCTGCTTCAATATGTGCGCCTTGTGGATTTTTTTCCTTTTGACATTGCCAAAATCTGGCGTTCAAGTGGTTAAATACTTCCTTGTCTCTCAATGTACTCCCAAGAAAAGGATTTTGCAGTGAGCAAAAAAATACTTGTATGTGTAGCAGTCAAAAATGTTCCAGAACCCAGGTTCATTTTGAGGTCATATGACCACTATTCGAATCCAGAATCCAGGTTCGTTTTGAGGTCATATGATCACTGTGAGAATCCAGAACCCGGGTATGTTTTGAGGTCATATGATCACTGTGAGAATCCAGAACCCGGGTATGTTTTGAGGTCATATGACACTGTGAGAATCCAGAACCCAGGTTCATTTTGAGGTCATATGATCACTGTGAGAATCCAGAACCCGGGTATGTTTTGAGGTCATATGATCACTGTGAGAATCCAGAACCTGGGTATGTTTTGAGGTCATATGATCACTGTGAGAATCCAGAACCCGGGTATGTTTTGAGGTCATATGATCACTGTGAGAATCCAGAACCCAGGTTTGTTTTGAGGTCATATGATCACTGTTAGAAATCAGAACCCGGGTTCATTTTAAGGTCATATGATCACTGTTAGAATCCAGAACCCGGGTTTGTTTTGAGGGTCATATGATCACTGTTAAAAGTCAGAGCCTGAATTTTGTTTGAGGTTACGTGACCACTGTTGGAACTTGGAACCCAGGTTCTGTTGAAGGGTCTTATGACAGTTGTTGCACACCATACCCCTAACCAAGGAACATGGTAGAATAATATTTTGTAACACGAATACATAATCCATGTGGTGACAATTTGGTGTTTTCCTTGTTTTGCAGTTGTTTCATCGGCAGCCTCCGTGGCTCTCTGCTCCTACCTTTACGTGTTGCTCCGTGATGAAGTCCACTTCCAGGTCATGAAGCCCCCAGCAAACTATGTGAAGATGGGAGAAAGTTTCTACTTTGGCATCTCTACCTTCCTGGCTGCTATCTGTGCAACTCTACTTAGTTGTTGTGCAATGAAGCACCGAAGAGACTATGAAACAGAAAACCCCATCTCAGGCACTGAAGTTACCACTCCCCTTCTGCAGGACTGTGAGAGCCCAGATACCCCAGGGGAGTATGGGTAATACCTAAGACCATGTTACATGGGCAGCCTAAGGTCCCCCAAGTTGGGGGAAACGGAAGCTGTCAGGATTTGACGCAGCTCGGCCGATGGCTTACTCATACTGTGCAATCTAGCGTAGGACCAAATAATTACATTTAAGGAAACCTTTCATGAGGAAATCAAATACAAAATTCCTGCTCACTGTATAACAGGCACTCTTCAGTACCATCATTTATCGGTAACTTTCCTGTCCACTAGCTTAAAGAGTAACTCCACTTTTGTTGTGAAAAAAAACAATCCTCTCTGGGTGATCTCTGTACATCAAACAAAGCTGTTCTTCTGTGTCTTTTGGATTCTGATTCTGAATAGGAGTATGCAGGGGATGCCCAAAATCTGACATGCATCTTAGTGCAAACTTCTGGGAAATTCAGTGAGCCAATCACACAAGCAGGAAATTGCATTTCTGGAGGGCGTTCCGTACACTGCTTACAGAACTTCTCCAGGTAGCCATATTGCTTTTTACAGAAAACGACAGCACTGCAGATACAAAAAAGATTGTTTTTAATATTCACATACAATACGGCTTGTGTTGCAATTACACAGTTGCAGACAGGCCCATTGTAGCTTTATTACTATAGGGCAGCCGCTCCACGCAGAATCATGCGTGTGTGTATATATAGGTGATTCTGTCCTTCCGGGTAGGGGGAGAGCACGTGCCGCCAACACGCCGCTTCAGCAGATGCCGGCCAATGAATGACCACCAGTGTCCAAACCCGTCACTTCTGGTTACTATAAACCATCAGTAATTGGAGATTTCGATGAATTGCTGTTTTGACAAAACACCGGCAACCATGTACACTCCGGTACATGAAGACTTTGCTTTTTTGATAGAACCGCAGGTAAGGAGGTAAAAGTTGTTGCCGTCTCGGAGGAGGCCATTTTGTTGGTTTGTATCAGAGTGGACTAACAGTGTCCCCTCAAAATATCGTGTACACGGCGGTGTAGTCTCAAAACAGCAACTTGTCTAAATATCCAATTACTGATGGTTTACAGTAACCAAAAGTGACGTGATTGGAGATCTCGATGAATTGGCTATTTTGACAGAACACCGGCACCCACTGATTGGCAGGAAGACAGACTGGATGGAGCTCTGCCAAATGTAAGCCATGCAGACCTCCGTCCTGTCAGCAGGGATGTGCTGGATTTTGTTTTCTTAGTAAAAGCACCACACACAGCACACAAACACTGGCTAGGCACACATTTAGCTTTGATCACCCTAGATGTTTGACCCCTTCCCAGCCAGTGTCATTAGTACAGTGACAGTGTATATATTTAGCACTGATCACTGTATTAGTGTCACTGGTTCCCAAAAAAGTGTCCACTTCAGATTGTCCACCGCAATATCACAGTCCCGCTATAAGTCTTTGATTGCCGCCATTACTAGTAGGGCTGCAACTAACGATCATTGTTTCAATTAATTGGATAAAAACCTCAAAAAAAGTTTGTATAATTTAGCTAATATGTAAAGTTTAAAAAAAAAAAAGACCATTTATTCTTAAAGGGATTATAAAACCAGAAGAGTTTTTATCGTAATGCATTGTTTGCATTTAGATAAATAGCCTTCTGTGTGCAGCAGCCCCCCTCTGTCCAGCGATGTCCACGAGTGTCTCAGCCGTCCGAGATTCTCCCTCCTAATTGGCTGAGACACAGCAGCGACGCCATTGTCTCCCACTGCTGTCATTCAAAGTCAGTTAGACAATCACGAGAGAGAGGAGGCCGGGTCGGGGCTCCATGTCTGAAAGAACACGGGGAGCTGTGACTCGACTCGGGTGCCCCCATAGCAAGCTGCTTGCTGTGGGGGCACTGAACAGGAGGGAGGGGCCAGGATCACAGAAGAGGGACCTGAGAAGAGGAGGATCGGGGTTGCTCTGTGCAAATCGACTGCAACAGAGGCGGTAAGTATATTTATTATTTTTATAGGAGAAAAAAAAAACGAGGCTTTAGTATCACTATCTCTATGCAGTGGTAAATATAAAAAAACAGCTATATGGTTGGGGAACAAAATATCTAATCCACTCTGAGAATAACAGAAGAGATATACAGTATATATACTATTAGAGGGTTGAATCTGGTACCAATCATCTCCGAGATAAAATTTTTTTATTTAAAGAAAGAAAATTAAAAATGCCTGAAACTCTGTTTTGCAGATTTTCAGACAGGACTGTAATATAATATTATGCATGACAGACTCCCTTGTCGTAGGCAGGTAGCTTAATACAACCCGTGTCCTGCTGTCACTTATGCTGGCCATACACAAACGATTTTTTGTCTATGAAAATTTTCATTTTTAAAAATGTTTGTTGGATTTTCTAATCATTAGTGGGGTCAAATCGGTGTTCGTTTGCGACCTCCGTAAAGGGAAAATTCAAAGAAGCAGAATAGAAAACTTTTAGGTCAAAGGAATTTTCATTTTAAAACTGAATGTTAAAAGCAAGAGAAATTTTCGAATGCACAAAGAATATTAGTACGAATATTCTCGTCTGAAAATCAATACGTGTCTGGCCAGCAAAATACATTTAGTATCAGCAGCGTGCTTTTTTTTTTTTTTTTTTTTTTTTTTTTTTTTTTTTTTTTTCTTGGCATGATTGGGTTAAAAAAAACACAAATTAGCCCTTTATAGTACAAAAACAGCAGATAATCACTACTATAAGGGGTTCACTACTATAAGGGGTTCATGTATTATGTGAAAGTTTGAAACCGTAATAATAAATATACTCAGAAGTAGGATATACGGGTATTTTAACTGGGAATCAGACATGAAGCTATATGAAGGGTGAAGGGGGGAATATAAACCTTTTATATTAAAGTAGCACTAAAGGCTGAGACTTTACATGGATATGATCATTTTAAATATAATGCACAATACTGATAAACTTTTACTTTAAATGTAATTGTAATGCCTTCTATTACCTCCAGTCTATCAGCCTCCACCTTCTCTGGGTTCAGATGCTGATCTTCCCTGCACAGGGAGTCATTGTAAACAGCGTCTTCTGGCTCCTCTTGCCTTTAGAATGCCCTTATAGGAAGCTGGAAACAGCAAAAAGTATAGTATAGAGCGCCCCTTTAGCAAGGTAAAACTACTTCTGCCTTTAGAATCACTCACTTCCTTCTCCTGCCCAGGACTACATGTCCCACGAGGCATTGCTTCTCACATTCACAAGCTCTCAGGCACTTGCTGACCTGTATGGACGGTGTACTTAGCTGTATGTGTGCTGCACTGTATTTTGTATGTAAAAAAATAATGCATTCTGTATTCAGGATAACTAATCGGCTGGCCAACTAATCGATTATGAAAACCGTTAACTATTTTCATTATCGGTTATGCCATTTAGTTGTTTAAGCCCTAATTACTAGTATAAAAGAAACCAGGGTAGATAAAAATCAATGATTTTTTTTTTATTTATTTAAATCGGATTCTTTTTGATTTAAATCTGTTTTTTTTTTATGATTTCTATCAAATTTATTTGAATAAAATGATTTTGGAGTGAAAATCTATCTAAAGATAGTTTTTCTATTTAAGATACATTTAATAATTTAGTTTATTCTTCATGAAATGGAGCTTAGTTATGAAGTATAAGGCTGTATGTCCTGCAATATTTACGTTTTTGGTAAACTCATTCAATGAATCCAAGCTCTGCAAGCTGAGATAACGTGCACTGCATTGATGCATTCACACAATGTCACAGTAACCATGAGATAAAACAAAGTTCAGGAATATTCCTTTATCCCATTGTTTTGCAAACCTATGTACACTACAAACTGTATGATTGAATCGGTTCTGGTATCGCTGTTTACTAACCTGACCGCTCATTATTCTAAATGGGAAACTTTAATTTTGTTTGCAAATATTAAATATTCTAACTACCAGCAAGAATA
This sequence comes from Glandirana rugosa, assembly GCA_018402905.1. Classification (NCBI taxonomy): domain Eukaryota; kingdom Metazoa; phylum Chordata; class Amphibia; order Anura; family Ranidae; genus Glandirana; species Glandirana rugosa. The sequence goes on from BLSH010262319.1 coordinate 283,357, forward strand.
TGTCCTTATATTTAAAGAGCACCTGTCATTTCAGATCAATCATGGCAGCACCTGTTAGCGGGCATCCACTCACCTGCTGCCGCCATGTCCCTCACCTTGTTGTGTCACTGCCACATCACCAGCCATCCCATTAAAGTGAATGGGACTGTCGGTGAGTCAACAGCGGGTTAGAGGAGGAGCCACTGCAGAGATGACCGTTGCTCTTTAAAAGTTATGATTTTAAATTAAGCCTTTTTACTAGAGATTTAAATAATCATTTAAATTGACTTGATATAAATCAAATCCACCCTGAAAGAAACTAAATAAAACTTCCAGTATACAGTCGTGCTCACAGGTTTACATAACCTGGCAGAATTTATGATATATTGGCCATTTTTCAGAGAATATGAATGATAACACAAAAACATTTCTTTCACTCATGGTTAGTGTTTGGCTGAAGCCATTTATTATCAATCAACTGTTTACTCTTTTTACATCATAATGACAACAGAAACTACCCAAATGACCCTGATCAAAAGTTTATATACCCTGGTGATTTTGGCCTGATAACATGCACACAAGTTGACACAAAGGGGTTTGAATGGCTATTAAAGGTAACCATCCTCACCTGTGATGTGTTTGCTTGTAATTAATTTATCTGTATAAAAGGTCAATGCGTTTCTGGACTCCTGACAGACCCTTGCATCTTTCATCCAGTGCTGCACTGACATTTCTGGATTGAGTCATGGGGAAAGCAAAAGAATTGTCAAAGGATCTGCGGGAAAAGGTAGTTGAACTGTATAAAACAGGAAAGGGATATAAAAAGATATCCAAAGAATTGAGAATGCCAATCGGCAGTGTTCAAAGTCTAATCAAGAAGAGGAAAATGAGGGGTTCTGTTTACACCAAACCAACAGTCAGGTAGACCAACTACAATTTCACACAACTGCCAGGAAAATTGTTTGGGATGCAAAGAAAAAAACACAAATAACTTCAGGACTCTCTGAAAACATGTGGTGTGGCTGTTTCAAGATGCACAATAAGGAGGCACTTAAAGGAAGATGGGCTGCATGGTTGAGTTGCCAGAAAAAAGCCATTACTAAGCAAATGTCACAAAGTATCCCACTTACAATACGCCAAACGGCACAGAGACAAGCCTCAAACCTTCTGGCACAAAGTCATTTGGAGTGATGAGACCAAAATTGAGTTTTTTGGCCACAACCATAAATGCTTCATTTGGAGAGGAGTCAACAAGGCCTGTGAAACACGGAGGTGAATTGCTGATGTTTTGGGGATGTGTGAGCTACAAAGGCACAGGGAATTTGGTTAAAATTGATGGCAAGATGAATGCAGTATGTAATCAAAAAATACTGGAGGAACATTTTCATTCATCAGCCAGGAAGCTGCGCATGGGATGTACTTTGACATTCCAACATGACAATGATCCAAAACACAAGGCCAAGTCGACCTGTCATTGGCTACAGCAGAATAAAGTGAAGGTTCTGGAGTGGCCACCTCAGTTTCCTGACCTCAATATCATTGAGCCACTCTGGGGAGATCTCAAACATGCAGTTCTTGCAAGACAGCCCAAGAATTTCCAGGAACTGGAGGCTTTTTGCCAAGAGGAATGAGCAGCTTTACCATCTGAGAAGATGAAGAGCCTCATCCACAAATACCACAAAGGACTTCAAGCTGTCATTGATGTTAAAGGGGGCAATACACGGTATTAAGAACTGGGGTATGTAAACTTTTGATCAGGGTCATTTGGGTAGTTTCTGTTGTCATTATGATTTACCCACTTCAGCCCTGGAAGGATTTCCCACATTAGGACCAGAGCACTTTTTGTGATTCGGCACTGCGTCGCTTTAAAAAGGAAGTAAACCCTGATTACTTCCTCTATATTACCCTGCAATGTAAAAGCATAATGGGCTAGTATGCATCCCATATTAGCCCATTATGTGCCACTTACCTGCATTGGGAGCCAGCGATGTCCCCGCTCCATGCCACATCCATCTTCAGCCCATCTTCCTTCTGGGGCCGCGATCTTTGGCTCTGTGACTGGCCGGAGTTGCGTGACGTCACTCCCGCGCATGCGTTCGGGAGCAGGCAGTTACAGCATGATATCAGTGGAGGCCGTTTCTTCACTGCGCATGTGCCCGGTGACGTAGGCACATCGCAGTACACTGCATATTTGGGAGATATGCAGGGCACCTACAGGTAAGCCTTATTCTAGGGTTAAAGTGGTTGTCACGGGTTGACAACCACTTTAACTGACAATTGCGCGGTCGTGCGTTGTACCCGAACAAAATTTGCGACCTCTTTTACCCACAAATAGAGCTTTCTTTTGGTGGTATTTGATCCCCTCTTGCGTTATTCATCAGTTTTGGCCGATTTTATATTCTTCCTCACATATTTGGTAAAAAAAAAATTGCAATCGGCGTTTGATTGGTTTGCGCAAACGTTGCCGTGTTTACAAACCACGAGAATTAATTTGTGGGGTTTTACAATTTTTATTTTTTTATTAGTAATGGCAGCAATCAGCATTTTTTTTTTTTTTTTTTTTTTATCGGGACTGCAATATTGGGGTGGACATGTCGGACATTTTTGACACCTTTTGGGACCAATGACCTTTTTATACAGCGATCAGAAATTTAAATGTCCACTGATTACTGTGTAAATGTCATTGGCAGTGAAGGGGTTAACCTGCAGAGTCTATGGGTTAACTGTGTTCCCTAGGCGTGTTCGAACTACCAGGGGCATGACAGATCCAACTGATCCCAGTGACAGGGATCAGTAGATCTCTTACATGCCCACTGACAGAGAAGGGAACCGCTGTGTTTACATCGGCAGTTCCCCATTCTTCTTCTTTGACAGGCAATCGCGTCTCGCCGGTGGAGATAGAGTCCGCCTGAGCCGCGGCCACACTCCTGCAGAGTATGCTGGGCACGAGTGCACAGCGGCACGCTCCCACCCGCTAGCCCCGCACAAGCAAGCTGCCGTTTTTATAGACGGCGATACACTGGACGCTGCCACTCTGCAGCAGTAAATGTACGCAAGGCGGTCAGGAATTGGTTGAAAAGAGTAAAGACAGTTGATTGATAATAAATGGCTTCAGCCAAACACTGACCATGAGTGAAAGAAATGTTTTTGTGTTCTCATTCATATTCTCTGAAAAATGGCCAAGAAATCATAAATTCTGCCACGGTATGTAAACTTATGAGCACAACTGTATATCCCATAGTTTGTAGACGCCATAACTTTTGCGCAAACCAATCATTATACGCTTATTGGGATTTTTTTTTACCAAAAATATGTAGCAGAATACTTTTGGATTCCCTTTTTTTTTTTTTTTTTTTTTTTTGTGAATGTTTGTTTTATTTCTAGCTGAAAGTAAAAAAATAGTTTTTTTTTTTTCGTTTTCTTTTTTTTGTTTGTTTATAGTGCAAACAAAAAAAAAACAGAGGTGATCAAACACCATCTAAAGAAAACTATTTGTGGGAAGAAATGACATTTGGGTACAGTGTCGCATGACTGTGCATTTGTCAGTTAAAGTAACGCTGTGCTGTATTCTAAAAAACGGCCTGGTCATTAAGGGGGTAGCACCTTCCTGAGGTCAAGTGGCTAAGATATATTATTGTAGAGAGGATAGATATGTGGAGGGATTTCTTTATGTATTATATTGATATCTATATTTTATATGTTATTTATTTTTTATGGGGGTCCTCGTCAGTGGAGACTTGATTTAGACAGCCCCCCCCCCCCCCCCCTATGCAGCAACAGATCACTTCTTATTGTGATCTGTTGCTGGCTGCAATCCACCATATATAGGAGTGATCTGCTGCTGCAGGGAGAGGCAGGTGGGGGGTTGCTCCAGCTCGGGCTAAGCCTCCATATAAGGAAGTGCCCTGATGTCACGGTCGGTGACATCACTGATCGCCGTCCTTTGCAGCCTATAAGCCGGCTGGGACTCAACAAAACAGAACTGGGATGAATACAGTGAAGGGAAAAAAGTATTTGATCCCCTGCTGATTTTGTATGTTTGCCCACTGACAAAGAAATATCAGTCTATAATTTTAATGGTCAGTTTATTTTAACAGTGAGAGATGGAATAACAAGAAAAAAGTTATAAATTGATTTGCATTTTAATGAGTGAAATAAGTATTTGATCCCTTCACCAAAACATGACTTAGTAATTGGTGGCAAAACCCTTGTTGGCAATCACAGAGGTCAGACGTTTCTTGTAGTTGGCCACAAGGTTTGCAGACACCCCAGGAGGGATTTTGCACCACTTCTCTTTGCAGATTCTCTCCAAGTCATTAAGGTTTCGGCCCCGTCCATCGTCCCTTTGATGCGGTGAAGTTGTCCTGTCTACTTAGCAGAAAAACACCCCCAATGCATAACGTTTCCACCTCCATGTTTGATGATGGGGATGGTGTTCTTGGGGTCATAGGCAGCATTCCTCCTCCAAACATGGCAAGTTGAGTTGATGGCCATGAGCTCGATTTTGGTCTCCTCTGACCACCACACTCTCACCCAGTTCTCTGAATCATTCAGATGTTCATTAGCAAACATCAGACGGGCTGTACATGTGCTATCTTGAGTCTCCCTACTTTGCGGGTGCTGCAGGATTTCAGTCCTTCACAGCATAGTGCGTTACCAATTGTTTTCTTGGTGACTATGGTCCCAGCTGCCTTGAGATCTTTGACAAGTTTCTCCTGTGTAGTTCTGGGCTGATTCCTCACCGTTCTCATGATCATTGAAACCCCACGAGGTGAAATCTTGTATGGAGCCCCAGACCGAGGGAGATTAACAGTTATTTTGTGTTTCATCCATTTGCGAAAATTCGCACCAACTGTTGTCACCCTCTCAGCAAGCTGCTTGGCGATGGTCTTGTAGCCCATTCCAGCCTTGTGTAGGTCTACAGTCTTGTCTCTGACATCCTTGGACTGCTCTTTGGTCTTGGCCAGGGTGGAGAGATTGGAATCTGGTTGCTCCTGTGAACAGGTGACTTTTATACAGGTAACAAGCTGAAATTAGGAGTGCTCCCTTTTCTGAGAGTGCTCCTAATCTCAGCTCGTTACCTGTATAGAAGACACTTGGGAGACAGAAATTTTGCTGATTAATAGGGGGTCAAATAGTTATCTCGCTCATTAAAATGCAAATCAATTTATAACTTTTTTTTTTTAAGTGTTTTTTTTCTGGATATTTTTGTTCTTCTCTCTCGTTAAAATAAACCGGGCATTAAAATTATAGGCTTGTCATTGCTTTGCCAGTGGGCAAACATACAAAATCAGCAGGGGATCAAATACTTTTTTCCCCTCGCTGTCCCTCCCTGTGCCATTTTAAAACTCCAGTCATGACTTAAGTGGTTAACACCCAATGCTTCCAACCAAAGGAGTATGGAGGAGTGGCCCCTGGAAGTTGCACATCTAGTTGTCTAGGAGTGGTGAGTAGAGTGGCAACCTCAACCTGGACTCCAACCAGGCCACGCTCACAACGCGTTTCACTCCGTCCCCCGGAGCTTCCAACCAAAGCATGGTCACATTACGGGGAAGGGACTGGGGGAGAGGCAGGAAATGTCTGACTACAATATAAACATTTTGGTATTTGTGGTATTTGGGATCTTTGCAGGGACTGTGGATTAGAGCAGTAAACAGAAGTGGTAATGATCTGCTAAATATGTATTATTATTTCTTTTTGATTTTGCTGATGACAACCATGTTTTTCTAGGTCACCACCACTCAAAAACGATTAAATTTTTAACCGTTACAAGCAAGCTTTGTCAAACACTGTCTTTATATATTTCTTGGGGACTCCCATGTCCAGAGATTTCCATCTCTCAGCCATTACAAAGCAAAATAATGGTTTTGCCCTCCCAGTGGATTCTCCATTGTGCCGTATAAGCAGATAATTTGGGAGTCCAGCTGTGGGAGTGACCCCCTTCATTATGTGACAGGTGGGGGCACTGCTGCTAGGAAATGTCATGTCTGAGAAATAGAGGAAGTCAGTTGACCATTGTCTACCTGTGCTCGTCCAAAATGAAGGCGATCAACTTGGCTGTTGACCTTTTAACTTGCACTTACACTAGTACTGTGTTTTTTTTTTTTTTTTTTTTTTTTTTTTTTTTTTTTTTTTTTTTTTTTTGTTATTTTTTCTTTACAGTGTTATTTATGTAATATTTTGTGAATATATCCTATAGGCACTAAACTGTAACCACTGGCCTTATGACTGCTGAACCTTACATACAGGAGATTTTGCATTCTGGTAAATTGATTACAGTCCCTTCTGCTATTTCAGTGTTATGTTGTCTGTAATACCATTACATTGCACTCGGTTATTTTTACATTTTTATGTTCGCAATCAAAATAAATAATTCTGAGGAAATGATTGTACGTTAATAATTTACAAGGTTCAACAGTTGTGTCTGAGTGTGTGAGAGAGAGCCTAGCTCAGGGGAGAATGAGTATATGTGTGTAAATATACACAGAGGTCTACACTATATTGTCAAAAGTATTGGGACACCTTTACACTTTAACCGATTGCTGACCGTATACTGCCCATATATGCCGGCTCTCCTGTGCACAATCGCGTACCTATATGTTAGAGCTGCATGATTCTGGCCAAAATGAGAATCACAATTTTTTTGCTTAGAATAAAGATCACGATTCTCGCGGCATAACATCTTACATATGCAAAAATATTGGGCTAACAGCACTGTTTATCCGCCTCAGGACCGCCCACCGTCAAATGACGGCGGAGCGGTCCTGCTCTCACAGCAGGTGTGATCTACTTCACAGCCGATCACCTGTAATGTAAACAGAGCGGTAACTCACTGTTACCAGCTCTTCTCTCCTCACACAGTGTCCAGTGTGAGGAGAGAAGAGCTGGGATCAGTGAGTTACTGATCTGCAATGTAACAATTTCACATTTCCACA
>BLSH010262328.1:39224-54911 GCA_018402905.1 Glandirana rugosa
ACGGCGGGGCGTAGGTGGGGGACTTTGTAACCGCCCCCAGTGTTACCCACTAATCCCACACAGGTCCGCGTAGACTGTATGGAACAAGTGTCCGGATATATGTATGGTGAAACCATTACTTCTACAATAGGTCAAAAAGGTCCACAGAACTCAACTTTACCCTTTTGACCTTACGGTGTTTCTTCTGATAACAGTCAGAGTACAGAGAGTACGCTTTCACTTCTCACTCAGTTGAGAACTTGTCTTGTCAGGTTCAGACCGACGTTTCTAAAACGTCAAAAAAGACGCCTTCTTTTTGAACACGAACTGGACACAGATCCTATTCCGGGTCCAGATATGTTTTGAAAATTCCCAACCTTACGGATGTAGAAAAACAATCAGTTTTGAACATGAGTGATGAATAGTGAGTACAAGTTTTGACTAACAAAAAGATGTAGGCATTCCAACCCTTAAAAGTTTTGTATAGACCTGGGCCTTATCCTAGACACAGGTCAAGCACAAGTTTTTCTTCCGCAGAAAAAACTGCAAAATCTTTGCAGCCAGACTTGGACTGTTCTGTTCAAGAGTTGACTCACTCTTCACTTTCGCATGAGAGACATGAGACTGACAATAGTCTTCTTTGTGGCATTCCAGTTTTCCCATTTCAACTCAAGACACCTGGAAAAACTGGATAACATCTTCATTACCAAAGTGGTATGTATATAGGCCTGTGAACAAGGTATGTCAGATGCGCCTGGACACACCCTAATCACCCATTGTGACCCCCGCCAATGTTTCAGGGGGTGGATGCGGGGCGGCAAGGGAATCGGACGTGGCAAGGAGAGGGGGTGATCAATGTGGTGGAGGCCCCTACATTTTCTGAATGAATACAGTGATTGATCAGTACCGATCACTTATTGTGCTCATTTTTAACTGAAGCATAGTAAACTGTGTTTACCATGCTTCTATTTGTGAATGAACAGTGCCTTCTGTTCATTCACTGCCCAGTGCAGCTGAGGCTGCAGAGAAAGGGACTGAGGAATTTATATTCAAAAGTGAGACATCAGGGGGCCGTTTAGATCCTTGATATTTCGCCAAAGACCCCCTTCCCATAAGCATTGTAAAATATAAAAAATAGTGTAGCTATGTGCTCCCTTGAGAGTGGCTTGTAGTAGTGGTTCACCTGATAGCTGACATCACATCCGGAGACACTGTGTCACTTACCTGGCGGTTGAGTCTGGCTTATGCGAGGGCAACCTCTCTTGCAGCCCTGGTTTGAGAACCCCTGGTAGTGCAGACAGGGGGCTCAGGAGCACAGGGGGGGCACGAGGGCTGGACAAGTCTCTGATGGCTGGTATAGGTCCACTGAAGCTCGTGCAGGCTGAAGGATAGTGGTGCAGTCTGGGTCGGCAACTGGCTGGCAGAGAAGTACAGAGGGATCTGGCAAATGGGTAGTCGGGTACAAGCTGGATCGGTAACATGCAGGCGGCTGAAGTACAAAGGGCACAGGCAGAAGAGTAGTCATAAACAATCCGAGGTCAGGGCAGGCAGATAGCAACAAAGTCCAAAGGATAGCCGGGGTCACAGGAACAGGAAGTCTCTCAGAACAAATGCTGGGGGTCACAGGTGCAGGAACGCTGTAGAACTGACAGCACAGAGTGCAAGGTGTTAGCTGCTTAAATGGCCGTTTTTGGTGCCATTGCCGGCGCATACGAGCGCACACACACAGGAACGTGCGCACAGGCATGCACATAGTTGCACGCGGACGCGCACAAGCGCGCGCACACGCTACGTGCGCCGCGCATAGGCCTGCCATTAGCCCCGGATGGTTCCTTACACACTGACCAGTCCAGCTCTTGTTTTTGTTGTTTTATTTGGGGAAAATAACTTGGATGGGGATGAGGAGTAACTGTGGGATGCCCAAAGAATTATCGTACAAGGATTCCATGTACAAGCCTGTATATGCACACTTCACTGAAGACTCTCCCTCTGCAGACTATTGCTCCTCTCAACTCTCCAGCACTTCACTGGCTGACCATTTCTCTTACAGACCTCTCACTACACAGATATCACAGCCTTAGACTTCTTTGCTTCTTTTTAGTTCAGAACTTAGTTTCCAGCCTGAAAGGAAATTTATCAGGCTTCTTTATACCTTTCTCTTCACTGCAGTTAGCACATGGTGAGGCCTACCCTGTTTCAGCAGGACCTCAGGAACACCCATTACAGGCCAGGGATCACGGGCCCCTGAATGTGCAGCAAAATATTTTAGTGCTAACCGGGCCTTTGACAGACTACAGCTCCCAGCCCATCCTCTCCAGGTCCCGTCGACCTGCCCTCTAGTAGTGACTCTCCTTTCCCTTGACTGGCTCCCAAGGCTCTCCCTTTAGCAACAAGAACAGTTCCAGGCATACTTTACTGTTTGCAGGAATTGGAGCAGTCATTGGTAAAGTACTTGTAATGCCCAACTTTAGCAGAGTGCTGGGCATATTTGTAAACCAGTTGGAATGTCCGGCCGTGGCATGGCACAGGACATATTTGTAATCCATGGGCACGTTCGCCCCCCATGGTTGTCATGGGCAGCGACACATGGTACAAAGTCACTGAATTGCAGGATTGGTATTTTTAAGTGTCCGTCCCCAGTGTTGTTTTGGAGAGGCTGTTTAAGCAGACAGCAATCTGTTGGCGGCTCCCACTGGCTGCTATGAACAACGGCACACTTTTTTAGCACAGTTTAAGGCAAAGTACATAGTTCTTATCCCGGTTAAATCTACGTTGACAATAAAACACAATAAACATTCCTCTGGCTCAGTTCTATGGGTGACGGCTGACTGCCTCACAGATAATCCCAGAAAACGAGCCCCCAAATGTAGCCATGTGCTCCCTTGAGAGTGGCTGGTAATAGTGGTTCACCTGATTGCCGACCTCAATTACACCATATATCACACAGCCGGTGACACTGACCAGTCCACCTCTTGTTTTTGTTGTTTTATTTGGGGAAAATAACTTGGATGGGGATAAGGGGTAACTGTGGGATGTCCAAAGAATTATCATACAAGAATTCCATATACAAGCATGTATGTGCACACTTCACTGCAGACTCTCCCTCTGCAGGCTATTGCTCCTCTCAACTCTGCAGCACTTCTCTTACAGTCCTCTCACTACACATATCTCACAGCTTTAGACTTCTTTGCTTCTCTCCAGCTCAGAAATTAGTTTCCAGTCTGAAAGGAAATTTATCAGGCTTCTCTATACCTTTCTCTTTACCGCAGTTAGCACATGGCGAGGCCTACCCTGTTTCAGCAGTACCTCAGGAACACCCATTACAGGCCGGGATCACGGGCCCCTGAATGTGCAGCAAAATACTTTTGTGCTAACTGGACCTTTGACAGACTACAACTCCCAGCCCATTCTCGCCAGGTCCCATCGACCTGCCCTCAGGTAGTGACTCTCCTTTCCCTTGACTGGCTCCCAAGGCTCCCACAGACTGTCAACCATTCTTCTCCCAGCCTGCTCCAGCACTTTCTCCTCCAGTCCCAAGGACCATCACTCACCGCACCGGTGGATATTTTAAAGTCTCTCACTCCTCCTGTAGCACCTCCGCTGTTCTCCTGTTCCTCCTGTGCTGCTCCAGGAATCACTCTCCTTCCTGGCTGCACGCGAACCCCAAGGTCCCAAGGTCACCTTCCCCAGACTGGGGGTGACCTCCCGGGTAGGGGCCTGCTCCACAGTGCTTCTGCTACATCTCCAGACTTCCACCTGACCCTACTCCTCCCAAATTGGGCTGACTCTGAGTATTTAAGGAGGCCTTCCCCCTGACAACCCTGCTTGGGGATTGGTCAAGGCTCCTTAGAACACTCCAGATGGCTCCACCCATCTCCCAGCTTTCTGACCAGAAAACCTTCTCCAGGTTTCTAGAAAGAAGTGGGAGGTTCTGGTGACCTCATCTGTTAAGTCCACCCAATCCTCCCTGAGCCTCTCCTCCCAGCCCAGATCAAAACATCTAGGCCTGCACATTACAGTCAGGCCTGACTAAATTTACTTCTTCTAGCCAAAACCCTGCTAGAAAATGCACCTATACTATGAGGGCGCTACAATAGTTTAAAAAATATATAAACATTTTTAAAGATTTTACAAAAACTTAATGTAAAAATTAAGGGCTTATTCATGTGGGTTCTCAAGCCCATACAGTGTGAATGAGAGGCTTGTTTTTTTGCAGTTGGAGCCACCGGTTACTCTATGAGGGTACAGCGGCTGTATGAACACACAGGTCCTTATTTGACAGGTGTGTGTGAGGGGCCCATAAGGCTGGGTTCACACTATCCGACAAAGAAACAGTCCGACTTTGATCCTACTTTGCCGTGCGATTCACGGTCCTACATAGGGTCAAAGTTGGACCGTTTGTCTGTGAACAGGGATCCGACTTTGATCCCGACAATGCCAGGCACTTTGTGCTCTGATGATCATGAAGGGGAACTTCACACCAAATTTAAAAAAAAACTGGCATGGGGTCCCCCTCCAGGAGCATACCAGGCCCTTTGGTCTGGTACAGATTTTAAGGGGGAACCCCATGCCGAAAAAACAGCGTGGGGTCCCCCCCAAAATCCATACCAGACCCTTATCCGAGCACGCAGCCCGGCAGGCCAGGAAAGGGGGTGGGGACGAGCGAGCGGCCCCCTCCCTCCTGGACCATACCAGGCCGCATGCCCTCCACATGGGGAGTATGGGTGCTTTGGGGCAGGGGGGCTCTACGCCCCCCACCCCAAAGCACCTTGTCCCCATGTTGATGAGGACAAGGGCCTCTTCCCGACAACCCTGGCCGGTGGTTGTCGGGGTCTGCGGGCGGGGACTCATCGGAATCTGGAAGCCCCCTTTAACAAGGGGGCTCCCAGATGCCGGCCCCCCACCCTCTGTAAATGTATCGTACCCCTACCCATTTACCTGGTGGCCACCAGATGACATCACCTGGAGGTCCCGCCCCATATGAGGTCACATCCTGGGGTGGAGCTGTGACCTCATAGGGGGCGGGACCTCTAGGTGATGTCATCTGGTGGCCACACCCCATGCCAATATAAGGCACAGCACAGAGCGGCGAGGGCATTCGTGAAGGAGAACGCGTCGTGTCAACATGGGAAGGAGAAGAAGAAGAAGAGAGGGAAGGGGACAGCGGAGAAGACCGGCAAAAGAGCAGAAGACGCCGCAGAGGAGAAGAAAAGACCCCTCAGAAGATGAAAGACCCCGCAAAAGAGCCGAAGAAAAGAAGACACCAGAGAGGGGAGAAGACCGCCAGAGCAGATTTAATAAAATATTTTAAAAAGCTGTGTGGTTTTTTGTGTACATATTTCTTTCCAGGTAAATGGGTAGGGGTACAATGTACCCCATACTCATTTACAGAGGGTGGGGGGCCGGCATCTGGGAGCCCCCTTGTTAAAGGGGGCTTCCAGATTCCGATGAGTCCCCGCCCGCAGACCCCGACAACCACCGGCCAGGGTTGTCGGGAAGAGGCCCTTGTCCTCATCAACATGGGGACAAGGTGCTTTGGGGTGGGGGGCGCAGAGCCCCCCCTGCCCCAAAGCACCCATACTCCCCATGTGGAGGGCACGCGGCCTGGTATGGTCCAGGAGGGAGGGGGCCGCTCGCTCGTCCCCACCCCCTTTCCTGGCCTGCCGGGCTGCGTGCTCGGATAAGGGTCTGGTATGGATTTTGGGGGGGACCCCACGCTGTTTTTTCGGCATGGGGTTCCCCCTTAAAATCTGTACCAGACCAAAGGGCCTGGTATGCTCCTGGAGGGGGACCCCAAGCCAGTTTTTCTTTAAAAATATGGTGTGGAGTTCCCCTTCAAGATCCCCAGAGCACAAGTCGCATGCCAAAGTCGGATCAGTGAAGACACTGATACGACTTTGATCCGACTTCAATGCCTTTCAATGGGCTGAAGTAGGATCAAAGTCGGACAAAAGTAGTACAGGAACCTTTTTCAAAGTCGCTCCGACTTTGAAAAACACATGTCGGAGTAGTTAAGACGGCTCTCATAGGGAACCATTGTTTTTGTGACGTAATGCAACTTGTTGTCACGTACCTGGTGGTAGAGTCTGGCTTATGCGGGGGGCAACCTCTCTTGCGGCCCTGGTTCGAGAACCCCTGGTAGTGTGGACAGGGAGCTCTGGAGCACAGGAGGCACGAGGGCTGGACAAACTTCAGGTGGTTGGGAGAAGTCCCAGGAAGCTCGTGCAAGACAGGAGAGTAGTGGTTCAGTCCGGGTTGGCAACTGGCAGGCGGTGCGGTACAACGGGATCAGGCAAACGGATGGTCGGGTACAGGCAGGATCGGCAACGTGCTGGCAACAGAAGTACAGTGGGAGCAGGCAAGCGGATGGTCGTAAACAAGCCGGAGTCAGGTGCGGGCAGATATCAACAGGTCCAAGGGAACAAGCCGGGGTCACAGGAACAGGAAATCACACGAAAGTAGTCACCGGGGGTATCGCAGGTTCAGGGAACGTTGTAGAGCGGACAACACCGGCTGCAGGGCTCTGCTGGCTGAAATAGAGCCGCCAGGCGCCGTTTCCGGCGCGTGCGCGCGCACGTGAGCGCGCGCGCACGCGGGTGCGCGCACGAGCGCGCGCGAACGCGCACGAGCGCGCGCGAACGCGCACAGGCGCGCGCACCACCGCGGAAAGGCAAAGATCGGTCCTTTCCTGACACTTGTGCTCTTCATGTCGGTCCGAGAATCGGACTAGTGTGAACCCAGCCTAATGCACACTGTCTGTATTTGGGGGCCATACACCTACATTCACATGCCTGCAAATTAGCGGCTGTGTTTGCACAGCTGCTGCATTCCCATAGCATAACATAGGCTGCCTGCACCCAGCTCCAACCACATAAAAAACACTGATTCACACTGTACAGGCCACAGCACTCATGTTAATTGACCCCAAAGATCTCATTCACACACAGAGCTCTATTTATTACGTCAATACGGTTTTACCTTTTAGATTTAGCAGGAATTTTTTGTGTCTGTGTGTATGGGTATATGTGTAAAAAAACAGATGAGAGCAAGGAGGTGAAGTGTAAGATTGAGGAGAAGCACAGAGATGTAGCTGGAGCATACTCACTAAAGGTATAAACCTGAAGGTTTACAAGACCTGCCAGTGCTGCTGAAAGGTTAAAGAAAGTACTTTACTCTCTTTATTTTATACAAGATAAAATGTACTCATCAGAAAATTAAATGAAATATAATTGGCACACTAGTTTTCTGATAAGTGTCATGTTTTGTACAACAGACTTCATGCCTACCTATATGTGCTTGACCAGTTAACGATAGCCCCTAATGTGTTAGCACATTTATAGTGACACTTTGTTTCAATGAAACATCCATGGTTTATTATACCCCTGATGTCCCCCCTTCACTCCTTTGAAGTTAATGGAGCACAGACTGTACTTTATTATCTTCTTCCCCTGCCACAACAGCTGGGGAAAGTGACAGCTGAAGCCAAAAGTGACATAATACTTGCTAGCTATGAGTGACCAATTTTTTCTTGCTAGGGGAGATCAATGAATGGACGTTCAATGATCCTCTTCTCTACCTGGTGACACCCACCATGCAGGTCATGGACCCGCAAGTGGGATAGTGAACCCTGGGATACATGGGAGCAGAATTGCATGGGGTAGAGTGCCTGTTCCTGGAGTCCATGGAGAAGTGATCCTGTACATCTGCCAAATTGCTTCCATCGAAATTCTGGCAGTCAGCTTGTGATGTTTACATGTAGCAGCTGGCAGTGTTTAACCACTCATTGCTTCTGAGGTCCAATGTATGATGGCAGGAAAAAGGTCAAAACCTAAATCCAGGCTTGACACCCCCATCCCCCTTTTTCTACCCACTTCCCTTAAAGCCAGACCTGCGCTGAAAACGAAAATCAACACCTTTTTCCAGCAATTGTGGGTCCTTTCCAAAGACATCAAAGTATTTTTCAACAGTGGGTCTAACCTAAAATACATAGTGCTGCTCTCTGCAGCATTCTTTTTTTAATCCATAGCAAGAGGCAGAGCATTGGTGCCCTGGGCTCACAGAAAGTAGATTGAATCATGCTTGGTGTCATTCAGTTCAGAAACAGAATTGTGCCACATATCTGGATCAGTGAGTCTGCACAGATCAGAGGAGATGTCTTGACACCCAAGATGTCTTTTTATTTTAGAGAACTGCTGGAGGGTCCACCCTATGTTTATTGTCCAAAGTAGAACTGGGCTTTAAACCACGGTCTTTGCCATCAATTTCCACATAAAATCATATAAAACAAACATATTATAGATATTCTAGAGAGATACAAGTGCAGGAATATATCCTTGGATAGAGCAAGGATATCTGATAATAGGCAAAATGTATACAAGATAAACAGTTACAAAGGTGATTATGATATACACATTTATTCTTGAAACCATTCACAGGTTGAATTGTTCACATTAGTCTACATTAAAATGGTTGAAAAATGTTTACCATAATTATAGTTCCATAAACACGTATAGACTTTTATTCCACAATTACATTTCATGTAGAGCAGCAAGGAGGTCATTTCTGCTTGCAAATGTTTACACTTTAATTCCTAAGAATAATTATCAAATGTTTAACACCAGCTACTTTCTGAGAACGAATGTATTAATGCTACAATGGAGATCACCTTAAACTTTGAACCATAAGATGGTGTAATTTATTTCTGTAGAGATTTGTGTGCATGTGTGAAAAAAGGAGTAGAGAATAGCATTTAAATATGTTGGTAATGGATGAATAAACATAAAGTACAGCTAAAGTCTAAGGCCCCTTTCACAAGGGGTGGATCCGCTGGTTGGACTCCGCTAGCTCAGTGAGGGATCGCTCTGCTGATCCACGATGAGCAGGTGGATGACAGGTCCGTCTCTGCTCACTGTGCTGAAACGGACCGGTCAGATCCCCGCTGTTCTCAATGGTGAGATCTGATGAAAACGGACAGCCTGTCCAGTTTAATCCGATCCCATCTGATCCGATCCACCAGACAGATGGCGAATGTATCGCCATCTGTCTGTTTTGAGCAGATCTTGTCAGATCGGATGGCAGGCGGGTGTCAACGGACATGTAATTCAAAAATATTACTGCGCTTGTGTGTTACTAAAACAAATGGGTAGCAGCAACTTATATTGTGAGATATGGTACAATGTGTTAAATATTACAGGAAAAAAGTTGTGCTAATGAAATTAATTGCATATAAATCATTAAACGAATAAACAAAGAATCAAAAAAGTCTCTGTGCAAATAGTATTTTCCCAAATTGATATGAATCATCACATGGTTTGTGCAGACATCAAAAAAATAAATAAAATAAAAAGTCTTTGTACAAATTGTGCTTTCACAAAATGACATCTGTCATCTCATGGGTTGTGCAGACACATCCAAACGTAAATCCTCCACCATGTGATCCACCAATATATATGCAAAATATATACTTACCAGAAAGCAGGGACCCTCTATTATGGAAGGCCAGAAGAGAATGTGTAATAGGGTTGATATCCCCCGAGGTGTCTGTAACATGGAACATGATTTGGCATTGCTGGAAGATTGGTCAAAGCAGTGGAGACTTCAGTTCAATATTTCTAAATGTAAAATAATGCATCTAGGCAATAAAGAATCCCCTTACAGAGCACAGCATTGGGGGTACAGTGTTAGCCAGCACTACAGAAGAAAAAGATTTGGGGGTGCTTATTTCAGATGATTGCAAAATGATCAAACAGTGTGACCAGGCAGTGGGAAAAGCAAATAGAATTCTGGGAGGTTACAGTAGAGGGACCACCAGCAGGAGGAAGGAGGTTCTGATTCCTCTATATAGATCTTTAGTGAGACCTCACTTAGAATAACTGTGTCCAGTTCTGGAGACCACACTTACAAAAAGATATTGATAAGATAGAACGAGTTCAGAGATGGATAACAAAAATGGTGAAAGGTCTGGGGGATAAAATATATCAAGAGCGACTTCAGGAACTTAATATGTACAGTCTGGAGGAAAGGGAGAGGGGAGACATGATTGAAACCTTTAAATACATCAAGGGGGTGAATAAGGTTCAGGAGGGCAGTCTTTTCAATATGAAATCAAAATCAAGAACACGAAGGCATGATCTCAAACTAACTGGAGGGAAGTTCAAAACTAATCTTAGAAAGTATTATTTTACTGAAAGGGTGGTTGATGATTGGAATAAACTACCAACAGAGGTTGTGAGACAGTCAACAGTAAATGACTTCAAATATGCTTGGGATAAACATAAATCTATAGTCAGACAACAAGGTTAATGGGAAAACAGAAAAAAAGAAGGGCAGACTCGATGGACTACTCAGTCTTTTTCTTTTCCATTGGAATCATCCAGGAACACCAGAATAAAAGGAAGGAGGCGCTAATAGTGTAAAATCCTTTGTGGTAGTCATTCAATCAAAATCTCTGCTTACATGCGTCGACATTCCAGCAATAAAAGTAGCAAGATATCCAAAATCGTACAGGTACTAACATGAAGATTATGGTGACAGTTAGTATTCTATTGCCGGTTTTGTCGCATCTCCGCTGACATCCACCTGCCCATAGAAGTCAATGAGTGGCCTGCTCGGATCCACCTGAAAAACGGACAGGCAGATCCAAGCGGGCCGATCGTGTGAAAGGGGCCTAAACAGATCCAAAATCAGCTACTATATGATGCATAATTCTCATAAAGCAAACAAAAAACTTCCTTTACTTCCCAGACTGAGGCAAGTCCTCCTTTATTTGTGTCTCACACACTCCACATCCCAGACACTGAAGCTCACAGTGGGAGGGTTTCAGTAACAGAGGCTGTCTTCTCAATCTATAAAGCAGGCTTTGGCGGGTATGTGAATGGCCGACATCTATAGCAAGGGCATTATTTAACTTTGGCAAATGCTGCACAGTTTGTTTTTATCTACAGGCATATACTGTTTTTGGTAAAGAGGTAAAGATGAACTAACCCTTTAATAAAGGCTGCAGTGTTGAAGTGGAGGGAAGAAAAGAGACACAGGCCACTGGAGAGAGGAGTATAATGGTTTTCTATTGCAGGACACCTTCCTATAGGGCTTTTTTTTACCCTGGCAGAGTCACTTTTAAGCCTCATACACACGCTTAAGACCACCATGCCATGTTATTTTATGGCCTCATACACACGTTGACAATTTTGAGCTGTAGATGGCGTCGGTGTTCTTAAGCTGTAAGAAGAACCCAGGACCTGTGCGCTCCTAAGCTGCAGCGTTAGAGCGGTTTTGACGTTGAGCCGGCAAAACGCTAAAAAATGTGGCTTAAGGTTGTATACACAGCGTTAAGCTTCGCCAGGCGTTTCTCTGCCTCTATTGAAAATCAATGGTTCCCTATGGGAGCCCATTGATTTAAATAGAAGTCACACCAGAAGTCGGGTCATTATGATCTTGTGTGCAGAGGGTCTTGAAGGGGAACCGCCCCAGGATGTGACGTCATAAGTGAGCGGGCCCCGGATGACGGCCAATATAAGGCAACGGCACAGCAGGGACCTGGCATTTGAGTGGGAGAGAGCGATAAGTCATCATCTCCAGAAGAGAGAGGGAGAAGACAATGGGGGAAACAGCGGCAAAAGAGCAGAAGACCCCCTCAGAAGACCCTTCAAAAGACCCCGCAAAAGAGCTGAAGAAAGAAGGAGACAGAGAAGAGAGGGGAGAAGACGCCAGAGCTGATTTAATAAAATATTTTAAAAACCTGTGTAGTGTGTTTTTTTTTACATTTTTTTTCCAGGTGAATGGGTAAAGGTGCGATGTACCCCATACTCATTCACACAGGGTGGGGAGCCAGGATCTGGGTGCCCCCTTGTTAAAGGGAGCTTCCAGATTCTGATAAGCCCCTGCCCGCAGACCCGGACAACCAACGGCCAGGGTTGTCGGAAGAGGTTCTTGTTCTCATCAACATGGGGACAAGGTGCTTTGGGGTGGGGGGCACAGGGCCCCCCTGCCCCAAAGCACCCATCCCCCCATGTTGAGGGCATGTGGCCTGGTACAGTCCAGGAGGGGGGGGGGCGCTCGCTCGTCCCCACCCCCTTTCCTGGCCTGCCAGGCTGCATGCTCGGATAACGGATAAGGGTTTGGCATGGATATTACGCGTTTTTTTTTGGCGTGGGGGTTCCCCTTAAAATCCATACCAGACCAAAGGGCCTGGTACCTCTTGGGGGAGGAACCCCACGCAAAAAAATGTCTTTAATTTTTACAGGGGTTCCCCTTCAAGACCCTCTGCACACAAGTTGCGCCACAAGTCGGATCATCATGATTCGACTTCTGGTGCGACTTCTATTCAAATCAATGGGCTCCCATAGGGAACCACTGATTTTGAATAGAGGCAGAGAAACGCCACTGAAAGCTACGCGCACTGACATCTATGCAAAATGCTGATAAAATTGTGTTTTTAATGTGGCTTTTTTCCTGGTGTTGGTATTGACGTTACAGTTCGGTTTTCAATACGCCCGTGTGTATGGGGCCTAACCACTTGCCTCTATAAGACGGCTACAGCGCGGTCATCTAGTTCTGGGAGGGGCATCTATTGACATCCTCCCAAAGCCCCGCAACATTTACCCTGATAATCAGGGCACTGATCTTTAGTGCCCTAATTATACGTTTAGCCCCATTAGTGCCAATCAGTGTCCATCGGTGCCCATCAGTGCAGCCTCATCAGTGCCTCCTCATTAGTACCCATCAGTGAAGCCTCATTAGTGCCCACCAAATACCCCCCAAAAAGCTCTATCTGTCTAAAAAAAAAATGATGACATTGTTCGTAAGGGTACAGTGTTGCATGACCGCGCTTTTGTCATTCAAGTTTCAACAGCACTGAGAGCTGAAAATTGGCCTGGGCAAGAAGGGGGTGAAAGTGCCCAATAGGCAAATGGTTAAAGCTGAACCCCAGACCAACTCAATTAGTGCAAATACATATTCAATACATCATTAAATGCAAGCAGTTTAGGTCCCTGAATGCGCTTTGTTATCAGCCTCTTGCCGTCTACTGTAAACCAGAGCTCAGACTGGGAGAAGAAGCCGATCAGGTGTGCTGCAGTGCAAAGAGCTTGGAGGAGAAGAGAGTGGAGTGACAGGGATATGAACTAATCATTCTATTGCTTCTCTTTTTACTGCCATGTCAGAGGCCATGGTAGGGACAGGACCTGAAACTGTTAGTGAATTCTTTAATACATCAATAAATTATTTTTAATACGCAAGCTGTGTAAGCACTTGTAGTTGGTTTGTTATCAACCTCTTGCAGCCTACTGTATAGCAGAGCTCAGACTGGGAAAGGGGAGGCAGCTCAGGGAGCATGCTGATAGGAGGAAAGAACAGAGTGACAGAGAGATTAGTCAATCAGTCTGCTGCTTCTCCTGTTGCTGTCCAGTTACAGGCTGGAGTAGGAACAAGACCTGCGAGTGTTAGTGAATTGCAGCAGAGAGAAAAGACAAATGGTTTTTTTGTGTTGCTTGGATTTGCCCTTGAAGTTTGATGCAGTGTATCTTTAGGTTATTATGAGATGGATTTTACATCCTTTAAACCAGGCAACATGATCCAATCCAGAAGACTAGATTCTATTAGACACTCTCCCTTTAATGAAAGTAACACTTGAACATATATTTTAATGATGAGTAAAGTTCACACCCGAGAGGAGTGAGGAATGTTATTTTATTTAGAAAGGCTGAGCTAACCGAGTGTGAAACATAAAGAATCAGAACAACAAGCACTGTATGATACATTAGGTACAATTTGAAGAAAAACCAACACACAGTTCCACTAATAAGAAATTGCCAGTAATAAACAATTCCATCAATCGTAGTGTATGCCGCATGCCTCCTTAGTAAACCAGTAATTAAAAGCAACTAAAAATATCATGCATGAGCAGTGTCATTTTCTGTATCAATTCCTTCGAAGACAAGACATAAAACCCATCAGTCAAACAGTTGGAAGCTGAAGTCATTATCCATCACATTAAGATCATTATGAAGAAATGAATATTGATGAGCATACAGTGTGGAAAAAGGGCATCCAAACATTTCAAGAACTTCACATAAATGTTAGGTAGGAGATCACTGTAAAACACAATGACATTTACGCAAATTGTGTTCACATTTGACCAGAGCTGTTAATTACATGACTATGTAGACTGCTTAATCATTATTTTAAAAAATGTCAGACTTGCCATACAGTAAATATTTTTGAAGAATTAATAGCCGTTTTAAAAATACCGTATACATATATATATATATATATATATATGTATATTGTGACAGCAGGCAGGTAAAATCGCCTGGTTGCGTCCAGGATGGCAGGTATGTGTGTCCTAGATTCAGGCTCTATGCTGATTTGTTCCACTAGGAGGAAGTGCTGAATAAGGATGGGCTCGGGCTTGTTCGGAACCAAACGTGCCTGAGCCTGCCAGGAAGTGAACCCTGCACTGCGCTAATCACAGGCAGTGAGACATTTCCCTGATCGCTGCAGCCGTGCATCAGGGAAATGTCTTACTGCCTGTGATTAGTGCTGTGCAGGGTTCACTTCCTGGCGGGCTCGGACATGTTCGGCTCCAAACAAGCCCGAGACCATCCTTAGTGTTGAGAATCCTGCAATGGTGAGGTGATGAGTAGAGTTGAGCGAACCCGGACTGTAAAGTTCGGGTCCGTACCGGACTTTAGGGTGTCCGTGCCCCGAACCCGATCCCGGACATTTCAAAAAAAGTCCGGGAATCGGGTTCGGTATTCGGGTATTTTTTAGCGCCTGTTCAATAGCTGCAGGGCATCCAATCAACAAGCGTTTCACTCGATTGTCCTTAGAAGCCATCACAGCCATGCCTACTAATGGCATGGCTGTGATTGGCCAGTGCATCATGTGACCCAGACTAATTTGGCGCCTGTTGAATAGCTGCAGGGCAGCCAATCAACAAGCGTTTCACTTGTTTGCCCTTAGAAGCCATCGCGTGTCACATCATCTTATACTGGAGTAGGGAGAGGTTCATGACGCTGCTGTGAGAGAGAGATTAGCGTTCTAATTAGAGTTGAGCGGATGGTTCGGCCGAACGTCGGGTTCGGCCGAACCATCATGAAAATGTTCAGGTTCGGCACCGAACTCGATCCGAACTTGACCCCGGACACCGAACCCCATTAAAGTCAATGGTGACCCGAACTTTTGGGCACAAAAATGGCTGTAAAAAAGTAATGGAAAGCAAAAATGGCTGTAAAAAAGTAATGGAAAGGGCTAGAAGGCTGCAAAAGGAAGCAAAATGGGGGTAAGAGTAGGACAAGTGCCCTGCAAACACGTGTGGATAGGGAAATAACTTAAAATCACATAAAAAAATAAAAATGGGAGGAGGAGGTAGATGTGGAATAGGAGCCTAGAGGTTGACTAGGCCGTGACCATGGCAGTGTAGGTGGAAGTGGCGGTGGTGGAGGAGAAGGAAGAGGAGGAGGAGGTAGCCAACACTGTTTTTTGTTTGTTTGGTTTTTTTCTAGAATTGGGGTAGCCCCCAAAATATTGAGACATATTCAAAAAAAAAAAAGGATACCAATGGCTGTGTGAGGCCGGTCTAAATGTCTGTTCTGCACAAGGTACAGACAAGTCTGGTGGGATCCATGCCTGGTTCATTTTAATAAAGGTTAGCTTGTCCACATTGGCTGTGGACAGGCGGCTGCGCTTGTCTGTGATAACGCCCCCTGC
>BLSH010262328.1:87529-98860 GCA_018402905.1 Glandirana rugosa
TTCCAACTTGTCCTACAATTTGATAAAAATCTTCTAGCCCGTAATCACCTAGTATGTGGATTGTTAAACTCACTCTCAAATTGTTAGGTGTATGATCCACTAATGCCCGATCTTCTAAAAATAGTTTAACATCCTGTTCAACCTTTTTTTATGTACAGCTCCACCGCCGGACAAGCAGTAGAAGGTGTCATATGGCCTTTGTTAAATAAACCAATATTCTTTACAGATAATGTAGGTGGGTGAGAGCTGGGCACTAAAGGTTTAGAAGCAAAGAAAGCCTTTAAGCGTAATTGCCTATAAAACCGATACAAGTCCTGTTTAAGTAAAAATTTGTTAGTATGTTCTTTCGGACAAAAACCCAGTCCCTTGTTCAAAACATGCATTTCAGTCTCAGTTAATTCAATAGAGGAAATGTTATGTACCACATTTTCCATTACGGTCTGCGTTGTCCCATACTCCTGGTTGTCATTCCTCGTTGTACTTGGTTTCTTGTGCCTCTTCCCCCCTCTCCTGACTCTGCAAGGGGGTTTTGTCCTGGTAAAAAAGAAGAATCGGTCCCATTATTAGACGAGGCAGAAGACGACATAGATGAAGTGGAAGTATAAACTGGTTTCGGTCTGTATCGTTGATAATTGGGATCAGACCAATTATAAACCCTATTATGGGCGTAATCCTCTCTGTCTCTTTCCAGTTTATTCCTTTTACGAATCTCCACATCCTTTCTAAACGTAGTTCATTTATCCATGCATAACTTTTTGGTCCTTTCCAGCTCTTCATGTCCCGACAAATTATCAATGTGCCTCTCTACCTCTGTGATCTGTTTTATGAGGGAGACCCGTTCCTGTTGAAGGAACTGCACAGTAAGTGTCATAATATCTGACTTGTTTGAACATTGTTTAGTGACTAAACAATCAAAGAAAATGGAAGAAGTCATTATGTCTTTTGTATTACTAATTGTTTGATTGATTCCTGGTGTAAAAGGATTATTTATTGAATAGGAGATATGAAGTTCAATCTATAACAGTTCCTATCTGAAGAAGGGCACAAACGATTTTGTCTATAGCCCGAAACTGTTGGACTTTAGGAACTATTGTTTGTAAATTTTTTGTATATATATTTTCAAATAAATTTTTGAGTGCAGCAATCCTGGACTATTGTTTCGTATATATAGCCTATGGGTAAGGCTTGATTGCTAGCACCTTGAAGACGAGAGGCGTGCTGTTCACCTCACCTGAATACATATACTGTGTATATATATATATATATATATATATATATAAAAAATATATATATATATACACATACACTGTATGTAAACACTATTTATGCACAGTATATACAGTACCTCACAAAAATTAGTACACCCCTCACATTTTTGTAAATATTTTATTATATCTTTTCATGTGACAACACCGAAGAAATGACACTTTGCTACAATGTAAAGTAGTGAGTGTACAGCTTGTATAACAGTGTAAATTTGCTGTCCCCTCAAAATAACTCAACACACAGCCATTAATGCCTAAACAACTGGCAACAAAAGTGAGTACACCCCTAAGTGAAAATGTCCAAATTGAGAAATTTGCGTCAAACAGAAGGTAGAGTAGACAAGACACAGACTATATATAATGATCTCAAACTCTGTCTACAAACAAAAGACATGGGAGGTACTTAAGTTTATCTCTATGTAGCTAATTGTTCAAATCTCCATAAAAAATGATGAATCTAGGCATATGCTTACCCTCTGTGAATACTGCCAGACCAAAAAATTGATTGATGGCGGGGGGGGGGGGGGAGGAAAAAGGATGGGGGGGAGGGGGAGAAAGGGCAGATACTGCAACCGAAATATGGTAGATCCCCCTCAGATGGGCACGGCAATTGCCACAAGTAACCCTAGAAAAAAGGTATGATAATAAAAGATAGTATGATGGGTATCCGTAGCTATAATTTTGATACAAGAAGCTAATATCGTAGGGCCATCTGTCAATTGACAGTTAAAGCTATATATACCTTTAGATGGTGCACATAGATCCAGGGAACCCTTTCCCCAGTTTGTGATGGGTCAATGAAAAAAGAGCTGTAATGATGTCCCCCTAAAAAGGAGGAGAGGGCATGTATAAAACTTGATGTCCCATTGTAGTGCACTGTCTCCTAGTGCCATAATGTGCGCCCGCGTCTTACCTCGCTCCTCGTGTCCTCCATCTGAATCCCCCGCTACTCCGACCATCGCTCAGCGTGGGGCTGATGTACTCCCCCACCGCGTCATGTGTAGGCCCGCCGCCAATAGGAGTGCGGCGCGCCCAACGTGCCATTAGTCATGGCGCCATCACCTGACGCGACGTGCGTCCCAACACTACGGCGCATGCTCACAATGGAGCACACCGCATGTAAAGGGGAGGCGTGACGCCACCAAGACCGCTCCAGGGGGAGAACGGTCAAATTCTAACCATCTCCCCCCCAAGAGCACATCTGATTGGCCTGCCCACAACACTAACGTCTCCCATGTGTGGGAGCCGTGGGACGCATATGCCTGCCCCCAATGAATGACACCTCCCGGGCCGCATGAGGTCAAAACCATAACAATGGATATGCATTCACTATATTCCACAAGTGACATTAGACGTTTACATCTCTACATATACAAGGAAAGGGGAACAGATTACACATCGGAGCATCATGGATCGGTCTCTATTCATATTATCAATGAGAAAAAGAAAAAATAATAAAATAGAAATAAATATAAAAATAAAAATAATAAAAATGGTAATAAAAATGAGTGAAAATGGAAAAAAAAAAAAAAAAAAAGGGAGAGGCGATATTTGTCACTCAAACCAACCTTATAAATATGGCTTGAAGTTTAATGCTTCATTGAGTCCTGGTGCTTCTGTAGCCCTAAGGTTATATATCCAGCGAGTCTCTCGCTGGAGTATAATCTTCTCAAATTCTCCCCCTCTGGGATTAGGCAAAATTCTCTCCAGGGCAGCGAACCGAACAACATTGGGATTATTGTTATGATAAAGACTAAGATGTCTACCTATGGGTGTAGAGAGTATATTCTTGTGACCATAATATACATGGTCCTTAATCCTACGCCAAAATTGGCATTTCGTTTTCCCTACATAGAAGGCCCCACACTCACAGAACATCACGTACACTATCCCTATAGTTTGACAATCCACGTGATGTCCGATGGTGTGAAGCCCCCCTCCAGGAAGATAAAAAGTCTGGTTTTCATAGATGAATTGGCAAAAGTTGCAGGAGCCACACTTCCATGTCCCCTTTAGATCCGAAGTCTCCGGGGTTTCCTGGAAGTGGCTCCTTATAATCCTGTCCCTTACTGATTTCTCCCTCCTGTATGTGATCTCTGAAGTTGGCCCTATATATTTATTAAGGATTTTGTCATTTGATAGGAGGTACCAATGTTTGTCAAGAATTTTTTTAATTTGGACATGTTGGTTGGTATAAGGAGTGATCAGACGCACTCTATCTATGTGTGCGGGTCTTTGAGCTCTAAACATAGTTTCTTCTCTTTGGCGTCCATAGGCCTTATTGAATGCTTTTCGCAAGAGGGTGCATGAGTACCCTCTAGCCAATAATCTGTCCCGAAGGGCATTGGACTCCTGTCTAAATAATTGGTAATTTGAACATATTCATCTAAGCCTTAGATATTGTGAATACGGAATGCTTGTCACTAATGATTGAGGGTGAACACTTTGTGCATGTAGCACTGTGTTTCCTGCTGTGGGCTTGTGATATAGGGTGGTGGTAATTCCACCTGTCTGATCAATCATGATTTGGATGTCAAGGAAGGATAGGGAGGAGAAACTGGATTGCATCCTGAACGTCAAATTGAAGTCGTTCACGTTTAGGGCGGCAAAGAATTCCATCAGTTTCTCCTCTGGCCCTGACCACAGCATGAACACGTCATTTTTGTATCGGAGCCAGAGGAGAACATGCGGCCAAAAAGTATGGTATCTCTCATCTGATGACAAAGTATGCTCCCACCCCCCCGGTACAGGTTCGCGTATGATGGGGCATAAAATGTCCCCATCGCTACCCCCTGCACCTGGAGGTAGTGGGAGTCATCAAACACAAACACATTTCTCGTGAGAATGTGTTCCAATACTGCCAAAATTAAATTATTGTATTCCCAGAAATCTTGGTGCTTTTCGCTTAAAAACTCGCGAATAACTGCTATGCCTTTATGGTGTGGAATGCTACTATAAAGGGCCTCAATGTCAATGGCGACCAGTTTGACGTCGGGGAGCACAACGATACCATCTAGTCTTCTTAGTCCGGAGTGGCCTGTATATAGGACTGTAAAGATGATACATGTGATCGTAAATAACTATCAATTAATCGGCTAGGCCAGGGTTTCTCAACCAGGGTTTCGTGGAACCCTAGGGTTCCTCCAGAGGTTGCTAGGGGTTCCTTGAGCAATGGTCAATTTCTACCTCTCAGATAAATTCCCAATGACATCATTGATCTTTTTAGCTATCTGTAAGGGGGTGATTCTTCCCAATGACCACAAGTATAAGGAGCATTCTTCCCATTGACCATCACACTAATGTATCATGAGTTGGAGATTATTAATTTATTGCTGGGGTTCCCCGAGACTGGATAATTATCTCAAGGGTTTCTCTGTGTTGAAAAGGTTGAGAAAGGCTGGGCTAGGCAATTCAGTGTTTGAGCCAATGTCCAACATGATTGGTATGCCTGGGGGTGTAACTATGTTTTTACGCGTTTTTGGGAGCGCGTAAAAGGTAGGCACTCGTGGGTTTTTCACTAAGATGCATTTGTGAATTTCCTTGGTAATGGTACCGTTAGAATACGCCTGGCTGATAAGCTTATAAAATTCGTCCTGGAATTTCTTAACACTCTCCTGTGGTATTTTCCTATACCATTCCTTGTTTTTTAGGATGGTTTCACACATCTCTCTATATTGTTGTACATTCATCAAAACTACATTGCCCCCCTTATCGGAGGGCTTGATCACAATATCCCCGTTTTTACTTAGTGACTGTAGGGCCTCTTTTTGTTCCCTTGTTAGATTTCCTTCCTGGTATCTTGGACTATGTATCTGTTCAATCTCTTTGGTTACCTGCGCCACAAAGGCCGCCACATTAGGATTGGTATGTAAAGGTGGGAACTTATTGGATTTCTTTTTTGGGATCTCCGGATTCCCCGATGGGGCGGCCCCAAGGGTGGGGGGCCTATCCCATCGGGTGGTACTGCCGGCGGACCAGTTTCATCTAATCCATAAGGGTCGTCGGAGGGCGTGGCCCGTAAATGGGCCTCGTTCTCCTCCAACAGATCCATGAGATCCTTAAGTGCTTGAAAATCCCGTACCTTAAACTTTTTCCATTGTTCTTTTCGTATGTCTTCCTCCCTCTTTCTCCTCCTCTCTTCATCAAATAAAAACTTGTATATCAGTTTCCTCCCAAATAAATGAATGTCCTTGACCAATTCAAAAGTGTCCAAGTCCTGCGTGGGGCAAAAGCTCAAACCTAGACTTAAAACCTCCTCTTCCACGTCTGTGAGTACGTGGGAGGAGAGGTTTATGATGTTAAGTCTGGTGGTGGCTGTATGAGTTTCGTCACAAAGGGGTTTAAAGTCGACTGCACATTTTTTGGAGCCGGTGTATGTGGGTTAGTAGATTCAGACTGCTCATCTTGGTCCTCGGGAGTATGATTTTTTTCGTGTTTTGTTTTTTTGTGTCTGTTTAGGTGGTTGTGAATTGTGATGCTTATTTTTAAGTGACTTACTTCCGTCGCTGGGTGTCTCGTGTGAGTGAGAAAAAGATCGTGATTGTTGATAATCCGAGTGCGCTTGTGCTTGTGCCGCGCCGTGCTCATACATGTCCAGTTCGATAAGGCGTTTCTTACCACCACCACCCAGTGATTGTGCTCCTTCACCGTCCTTAGGTCTTTTACAAAACTGGCGATGCCGCCAATGTGTATAGTAGTTGCCCTGTGATGAATAAGACAAATTAGACATATTAGAACACTGTGAGGCATAGGAGGAGTCTGAATCTGCTCCCTCATTATCTTGTGTGGGGCGGCCTACTTTTTGGGGTCTAGGGAATCGTGACCGTCTTATTCCATTTACGGGCCATCTATATGCAGTATGGTTATTGAAAGATAATTTGTCTCTCAAAAATTTTTGCTCTTTCTTTTGGATTAGCTCCATATTGAATTTCTCCAAATGTGCTTGTAACTCTTTATTTTTGGTCTTGTATTCTGGATGAGAGCTCATTGATAATATGAATAGAGACCGATCCATGATGCTCCGATGTGTAATCTGTTCCCCTTTCCTTGTATATGTAGAGATGTAAACGTCTATTAATTGCAGTGCCCACCTGAGGGGGATCTACCATATTTCGGCTGCAGTATCTGCCCTTTCTCCCCCTCCCCCCTCCATCCTTCCCCCCCCGCCATCAATCAATTTTTTGGTCTGGCAGTATTCACAGAGGGTAAGCATATGCCTAGATTCATCATTTCTATGGAGATTTGAACAATTAGCATATAGTAAAATGTACCTAATGTACAGGATGTAGGATGAATTATTAAATGTTTAAATACTGATATATATTGCTCTCTTCTTCTTGTTAAGCTACCACAACAACCCACATCCATGCTGTGATAAGGTCCTGAAGAAGCTTGATCTGAAGCGAAACGCGTCGACATATTGCATACACATCATGGTTGTTTTGGTAGCTGGTATCTCTGTTTTGGGTATATGACTATAACTAACAAAGACTTGGAAATCATTCATGTTTGAGATGTGCTCATTTTTTGTACTTGTGAAAGCATTCTGCTTTGTTTTTATTAATGCTGTAATAAAAGTATAATTTTATCAATTTCTTTGG
Organism: Glandirana rugosa; assembly: GCA_018402905.1. NCBI lineage: Eukaryota > Metazoa > Chordata > Amphibia > Anura > Ranidae > Glandirana > Glandirana rugosa. The sequence goes on from BLSH010262328.1 coordinate 94,395, forward strand.
TTATCTCGTGGTGTGCCTTTAAAACGTCCAATTGCGTGGGGGACTCCCACATTCCTTTCTGTAGTAGCAAATTTACACTGTTATACAAGCTGTACACTCACTACTTTACATTGTAGCAAAGTGTCATTTCTTCAGTGTTGTCACATGAAAAGATATAATAAAATATTTACAAAAATGTAAGGGGTGTACTCACTTTTGTGAGATACTGTATATTGTTACAGTTCTGTGACTTGCCACAATAGAAAAAAGTGTATATGTCACAAAATGCTCTCACTGATGCTCTCACTGATGCAGGTTGAGGGGCTCCAAATTTCTATTGAGAAAACTGGTGCTTAAAGGAGAAGTACAGCCAAAGCTTGTTTGGCTGTACTTCTCCTATGGATTACAGGAGTTCAGTTGGTTCTGTACTTCTGTGACCCATTTTCAGCGGAGAGCAGCCTGAAGTCCGCTCTCTGCTGACATCACAGAGTCGGTCCATTCTCAGGCGTCATCATGACCATAGAGTCGGGATCCACCCATATGCTGGACCAGCACCCGGCTCAGATTCACAGCGGGCCACAGAGAGCCTGAGCCGGCTGCTCCCACCCTCTCCATAGCCCAGCGTTCTAGTGAGCGAGGAGGGGGCAGAGCAGACAGCGGTGACTGACAATCAGCAGCTCTCTGTTCACAGAGCTGTGAGAACCGAGTGATCAGTGTTGTTTGATCGCTCGACCGTCAGTGTTAGAGGCGCCGGGGGGACAGATGCAGCATCGGACCGATGCTACATCCATCTAGGTAAGTGTAACTCTGCCCTCATGAGGGTCACTAGTTAAATCATTACCCCACTGGTTGCCCTGACCCTGCAAGTTCTCCGTTACCTCTGACACCTTGGGTTCAGTCATTTTTCCTTTAAATGACTGTGACAGTTAAAATAAGTACACCAAGTCAATTCAACTAATACGCTTGTTTACTTTAGCAAAATAGAAAGCAGTTCAATTAAGGTTGTAGTATAGAAAGGTACAGGGGGTGCCGCCCCCTCTATCCCTGCCACCCCCCCCTCTATCCTAAATATATTAATTCATCCATAGCATGAATCTATCCTTGGCCACCCCCTAATTCCTGCGTTCGGCCCCTTTCAGGACGGGGGGGGGGGTTTCTTTGAAGCACCTGATTTGAGCCATAGGCTCTAGTAGACTTCAAAATAGAGTGGCTCCGAGCGCAGAGCATTGCGCTCGCAAGCCCACTTACGTGTGTTACAAAAGCAAATGAATATTTGCTTTTCTAACACTGATTGGCCTCTCCGCCAATCAGGAAGTTTGGGTATGTTACCGGTTTCCCGATTGGCTGAGAAGGGAAAACAGGCGATCCTATTGGATGCCTTTCTTGGAGTAGGAGGAGGAGGAAGCTGCCTAAGCATGCGCAGCACGCTCTCACTTGTCAGACACCTCTGTCTGCTTACTAGATAGAGTAAGTGCGGGACTTTGATGTCCCGACTGCCCTGGGGGCGAGGTGCTGTATACCCTATCTGTTGAATGCTGTATATACCCCTATCTGGTGATGCTGTATATACCCCTCTCTGGTGAATGCTGTATATACCCCTATCTGGTGGATGCTGTATATACCCCTGTAAAATGTGCTCTGTTTAGGATGTCTGGTTTCCAGAGAAGGACAACTACTTCTTAAAAATAAGTGTTTATTTACAATAGGGAAACGAATACACTATCGTTACAGGTACATGGAATATAGGGAGATGGATAGGGAAGGAAGGGGGTAAGGATCTGTCTACGCTCATCCACGCATCCTCACTCTCTGAATCTCTCATACCAAGGGCCCTTTTTGTCCAGAGTTGAAGCACGCCCTCCAGTTGGGGGGTTGGTAATTGCAGTCAGTGAAGATATCTTAAACAAAAGGTCATAACATTGCATTCCTGTCCCAGGCTTACGTTGATTTCTTGATCACTACATCAGCTGTCCACATGATATCCCAGCACAGGAGGTAAGCAGTCATTTTAGGCACATTTGGGCAGTAAACTCCAGCAGGGGTCCTGGTATTCAGAATGTCCATTCCATCCCTCCCCCTTCAATAACCCAAATTGTCCAAGTGTGTGGGCAGGGGTCTTCCTAGTCAAGTGTTAATGAATTAAGACACTCATATAGCCCTCTTTGATGTTAGCCATATGTGTAAATGTCATATTGCAGTTTGCTTCTACAGCGAAGCCATATTTCAGTTCATGTCCAAACAGCAAGGATATAAATTTTCATCAAATATAACATCTCCTGGTCTTGTGCCTGAATGGCACACCAATATTTGCCATAATATACATAAAAAATTGTTATCGACCTCACTCCAATCTTTGTAATGTCTGGCCTGATTGCACTTCACGGAAGATGACCTCTTTACCAATGCAGCCCCTTTCCTGGACATACAGCGCCCTTTTGAACCAAAAGTACTAACAAGTTTGTTCCTCTCCCAGGTTCAACTTTCAATTCCTTTCATCAGATGATCACACAGACGTCCATCCAATTCATCACCCTTCAGGTATCATGCTGGCCAAGTGTGAATGGGCAGTTGAATTGTCCTCCGGAGTCCCGCTGCTTAGATGAACGACCTTGTGCATTGTTCTAGCCATGTTTGCTGCAGGGTGGCTGTAAACATTGTAATTCACCCCACATACAAGTCCTTTCAAAACGATATTGTCCAACCATACTGTTCTCTAGTCTCATCTGCATTTTTATATATTTTTTTCCAGTATTACATCTCCTGCTATTGTGCCTGATTGGCACACAAACATTTGCCACAAGATGAAAAAAAAATGATATTGGTTTTGCTCCAATCCTTCTGATGTTCTGGCATAAAAGCATTTGGTTGATGATGACCTCTTTGCCAATACAGTTGATCGCGGACCGAGAGCCTTTATCAGGAACCCATACATTCCACATTCACTCACAACACTACCTGAATATAAATAACATGTTCCCATCTCCCTCATAAAGATTACACCAACATTATATACACATTCACCATGCAATCTGCTAACCGTCTCAGTGCATAGTTAAATAATATACAAAACAACTATAAACCTAATATACTCCCAAATTATGTTATCCAACAAAGAGGGGAACTTACAGATAGGTACCAATAACAGCTATACTGATATAATTCTCTCAAGAGATGGAAACAACATCAAGGCATCACTTATGACATTCAAGCACATCGTTTGAGTATGCCAACAACCACACAATAGCTACATATGTCTGGTGCACCTGTCAAAAAAGTTTCCAGCATACTGGAGAATTTTGTGACTGGCTCTTGTGCACCCTACATTACCAGAGCAAAGCAATAACTACAAGAGAAAACTAGTGTGGTCATTAAAACACTCAGAGGTACCCAAAAATCAGCTGAGCGTGGACAGGCCAAAGTAATGAAAGCTAGCAACGAGCTCTTAACTTAAGGCTACATATATATATATATATATATATATATATATTTATATATATATATATATATATATATATATATATATACATATACACACATATATATATACATATATATACACACACATATACATACATGAAATTTCTCCTCTTTCTCTCACTTTCAACCCCGAATTTACTGAATGGTGTAAGTAAGAAAAAGAGAAGAATACAAGCTTTTGTCATGGTTTTCTCAAGTACCCTTAAAGGTATATGAACCACTTCCCAATTGATAACCATGCTAGTACCTGACTAGACTCCATTAGTACAATTATTCAAGCATGTAACCTTTTACAATCATTATTTACAGTTTCCACACTTTCACATACTACCAAGCATCATTCTGATTATTGGTGATTGTAGTGCCTATTAATATCCTTTACCAGTCATTATTAATAGCCTATTGTCCATATCAGACATTCAAAGTGTCCATTTCCAGATGATGTCCTTACACACTTGCACGAGGAAATTATAATTTATTTCCATCATTTCTGCCAGAGGCTGAGAAAAATCCAAGTATCTTATCCTTTGGGCTAGGCCATTTATAAGTTCTGTATTACTAGGGGTGTACAACTAGGTGTTGCCAGAGATTTCGCCAACCCAGGAGTTCCACTTGTGCATATATTCCAATTGCCACCACAAGTATGGCTTACTTGCAGGTTCCCAGAATTTAGATATCTAGTCGCCTCATTATGGAGCCTGGAAATAAACGAACAAGAGCAGCATCAGATTCTTAGCAGTTACTGCCTCTATATACCCCCATTGAATTCTCTGTTATCCCAATGCTCAGACCAGACTGTGGTCTCAGTTTGCCCTAGCTGGGGGTATTCTTCCCCACAAAAACAAATTTTCGTGATGCCAAAAACAAAAAGTATGATAAAAATAAAAATTAACCCCTTCCTTACTGGGCACTTAAACCCCCCTCCTGCCCAGACCAATTTTTGGCTTTCAGCGCTGTCGCATTTTGAATGACAATTGCGCGGTCGTGCGACGTTGTACCCAAATAAAATT
>BLSH010262334.1:23572-35757 GCA_018402905.1 Glandirana rugosa
AAAAATTGTTTCTATATTCTATGTATCACTCGAATCTATTACTCTCCACACCACCGGGGTGTGGAGGGTCAGATCACTCTTAATGTTATTAATGTTTGTTCATGTTCACGTAAGTTCTCATCGCATCCACATCACCTGAGTAGTGAGGGTGTGGTCCGCGGGGCATGGCCCTTGAACGACGCGGATACCCACACGCCCGCTGCTCGGGTAGGGAGGTGAATTACTCGCATCGAATATGTCGCATTGACCAAAATTCACCAGTTCAGAACCTCCAGGACTGCTCGAAACACCTACGATGACTACCTCCTTACTGGAGAACTTAAGCACTTGTACTTGTTTGTAATTATTGTAATTCTCACTAGACTGGGAGGTGTGGGGCCACCACACCTCTCATTATCTAAGCTCACTATGTATCTTATATCTTTGTTAAAAAAACCTTTCAATAAAGATCTTTGTAAAAAAAAAAAGACACCAGTCCATCCAGTTCAACCTGAACCTGAATTTCCTATTACCATACTATTTTGGGACAGAGCCATCTAGTGGCAGACTAGCTAACTACACTTGAAAATGAAAATGAATCATCTAAGGGCTGCCTTAACCTCCACATACTAAAATACTTCTTCAGAATAAGAGCTGTGAAAATGTGAAATAGTCTCCCTCAAGAGCTAGCTCTGACAGCTTAGAAGGTTGTTTTAAAAACAGGTGGATGCATTCCTAAATGCACAAAACAAAACTGAATATTTACATTTCGAGGTAATGGCACCAGAGATTGTTGACCCAGGGAATATTCAATTGCCTCTCGGGGGAACTGAGGAATGTCACATTGCAGTCCCCTCCCCCCTTCAAATCAAGACCCCTCTTGATAAGTGTCCTCAGCTCCCCCTTTACATCACACCCTCAACCCCTTTCACAGTAGTGTTCTCACACTTCCTTGACATCAACCCCCCAACAGTATTTTCCCCTGTCCCTATTTACATCATCCCCCCACATTACTGTCCTCACCCCCCCTCCCCCCACATTACTGTTCTCAGCCAACCCCCCACACATTAAGGTTTTCAGCCACTCCACATCAATGCCCACATTACAGTTCTCAGCCCCCTTCACATTACAGTCATCATCCCCTCACATGACAGGCCTTAGCCCCTCCACACATTACTGTCCTCAGCCCCCTCCACATTACTATTCTCAGTCCCCCTATATTACTGTCCTCATTGCCTCATTGGACTCACAGTCTTCAGACCCCCCACTTTAATGTCCTCAACCCCCACAATTTGCCCAAACAGGGCACAATATAAGCTGGCTGTTAAGGAGTGGCATCCTTAACAACCGATGAGTCATCAGCTGTCAGTAAGTTTCCCCACTGACAGCTGAATAAAAAAAAAATTGGCGGTTAAAAAAAATATATTTTTTAAAAAACAGCGTGGGGCCCCCCAAAATCCATACCAGACTCTTATCTGGGCATGCAGCCTGGCAAGTCCGGAAACCCTAACCATTCACCAAAAAAGTGTCAAAAACTAATAAAAATATAGAGACAGTTTTTGACAACTCCTTTATTAATAATAAAAAAACAGTATCCCCCAAGGTAAATCCATCGTCAGTCACTCAGCACCCCGAAAAAAAAAAAAAAAAAAAGCACTCCTGCCATCTATGAAGGCTGGCCGCCTACTGTATGCTCCGCCATTTGACAGTTCTTATACAGGAAAGGGCAGATCCACCTGCCGACGTCACCTGGTGGCACCACCCCCTTGTGACGTTGCCAACCCAGCATGCACCGGTCAGTGATGTCCCAAGGAGGGCAGTGCCACCAGGTGACCACGCCCTTACCTAGCGTAGCCTGCAGTAGGTGGCCAGCCTTGACAAATGGTATTTTTTTATTTTTTAATAAAGGAGTTTTCAAAAACTGTCTCTGTGTTTTTATTACTTTTTGACACTTTTTTGGTGAATGGGTAGGGGCACTATGTACTTTACCCCATACTCATTCACATGGGGGGACCTGGATCTAGTGACCCCCTTGTTAAAGGGGGCTTCCAGATTCCGATAAACCTCCCGCTTGCAGACCCGCACAACCACCGGCCATGGTTGTGGGGATGAGGCCATTGTCCCCATTAACATGGGAACATGGTGCTTTCAGGTAGGGGGGTGGTTTCCTTAAAATCCATACCTCTCAATAGCCCCTGGAGGGAGAATTCTGCTCTCTCCTTCTCCCAATAGCATTCTACAGTGAGCAGGAGAGAGCAGACTGCTCTCAATCTCAGTGTGCACCACTGTGAAGCAAGGACAGACTTCCCTATCTTCCAGCTCCCTTCATTCATTCTACTGACATGGATGGTAAAATGGCAAAGCAATTTTTTTGACATCACTAACACAGGGACATTCTTCCAGTGACACACCAAAGCAGGGACATTTTTTCCTTCCAGTGAGTGACACCACTGATACAAGGGTTTTTTTTTTTATTTCAGTGATACCATCTGTGTAGGGACATTTTTTTCCTTTCCCACTGTTATCCTCATAGCACTGATACTAAAATCTTCAGTTCATTTCAGTGTAGCACAGCCATTGGCACTTTTTCAGCACAAAAATTCCATATATTTCTGTCATGGTGCACTGCATGCGTCGCTATTAGCCCCAATCCCTTCTCCAACCTGGAAGTGTGTGTGTGTGTGGGGGGGGTAGTTTGCCATCTTTGTCCTAGACACTGGATGACCTTGTCCTGTCATTGGTGAAAAGTGTCCACAAGGTATTATACAGCCGTTGCTATTTGTCTTTATTGGTGTTGCTTTTGGTTATAACTCTTTTCCAAAACTGACACAGTACTATCTACACAAAATTGACATTTCATTTTTAGTAGATGTTAATGACTTGTTTTCCAACTGGCTACATCTCACAAGGACTATGGTGGTATCTTTCTAACTAAGGACCTAAGTCACCTGCCACCACCACTAAGCCTAGTCCTATAAGAACATTTCTTGTTACATTTTTCACTTGTTTTAAATTAAGAATAGTGTAAGAGGGATGAGACTCAATGGAATTAGGTTGGCTAAGTAGAGAGATCCATTAGTGAATTATTAGCTTTGAGTATAGTTAATACTTACTTCTTAAAGTGGTAGTAAATCCTGAAAAAAAATCCTGGGCCCCTGCAAGATAATAGCATAACATGCTAGTATGCAATGCATACTAGCACATTATAGAAGACCTGTAAAAAAAACAAAGCACTTCAGCAGGTCGGTGTCACCGCCGACAGTTTCCATCTTCACCAAGCCTCCTTCTGGGTTCCTGGGTACTGGCTGTTTGAATGACTGCACCGCAATGACTTCAATCCAGTGCATGCACATGGGAGCCATGATTGCGAATGCAGTGCACAAATGCGTAATTTATTATTATTATTTCTTTTTTTTTAAAGGTGAACATATCCTTAAACATGTAAAAATATTATATCAGGCAGCAGCATAATGCTTTATACTGTATATTTAAAAATAATAATATAATAAATTATATCTGAGGTTGTACTATGATTCATTTCATTATTGTCAGTGCAGGTAAAGTGCATCCAGACCCAAAGACAACATCAAAGAAGAACACTACCTTATTTTAAATGAAAGTGTAGCTGTGTCTCAGTGATAAATACAATGCTGTGAAGGAGAATGGGGACGTATGGTTCTCTCAGTAAGGTTTTAGTGCAGGCCTGGGCACATTTCTCATGAAGCCAGCTGCAAAACATAGAAGCCAGAAAAAGTGCCATTACTGTGCACATTTAACTGCCCAGTACAAATGAAAATCCATGCAGCTTGCTCTGTATGGTTTGCAGATAACTTTTCATCATTCCCATTTATCTGCTTTAATGGAACCATCCTTTACAAAAAAACATTTTGCAAAAGTACAAAACTGGCCTCGCCAACCTCCCGTTGATATTTTCGCATTATTACAATTGCAATGCAAAAGTTTTAAAGACACACCAACATGCAGGAAATGTATTTGTTTCCTTTATTAAAATGGGGCATATTTATAAAGCAGTGATGTCCTTTTTTTTTTACCACAAATAGAGCTTTCTTTTGGTGGTATTTGATCACCTCTGCAGTTTTTATTTTTTGTGCTATAAACAAAAAAAGACAATTTTGAAAAAAAACAATATTATTTTACTTTATTCTATGAAACATACCCAAGAAAAAAATGTAAAAAATCAAATGTACAGTGGAACCTCGGATTGCAAGTAACACGGTTAATGAGCATTTCGCAATACGAGCAGTTTCTTGTTTAAAATTCTGACTCGGTTTGCGAGTGGTGTCTCGCATAATGAGCAGAATTTAGCCTTTTTGCATGCAATACCGCATGTGGCCAGAGAAGTGCTGGCGCTGGTGAGCCTCTGAGGTGGCCGAAAATACTCGGAATTCCTCGGAAATACCTAAAGCAGTGGTACTCAACTCCGGTCCTCGTAACCCACCAACAGGCCAGATTTTAAGTATTACCTTGGGGAGATGCAGACTAGAATACTGCAATCACTGAGCAGCAAATGATATCACCTGTGATGTATTTCAGTTATCCTGCAAACCTGGCCTGTTGGGGGGTCCCGAGGACCGGAGTTGAGAACCACTGACCTAAAGTGTAAACACTTTCCGAGCATTTCCGATGTCTTAGAGGCTCACCAGTGCCACCACTTTTCTGGCCACATATGGTATTGCTTACACCAGACGCCCCCGGACATGTGACCACATACAGTACTGCATAGACAAGCAGTGACTGTGGAACGAATTAACTAAGTTTACATTGTTTCCTATGGGGAAACATGCTGTGATATACGAGTGCTTTGGATTACAAGCATTCTCCTGGAACGGATTATGCTCGTAATCCAAGGTTCCACTGTATTCATTGATTTAGGGCAAATTTGTATTCTGCTACATACTTTTGGTAAAAAAAAATCCCAATAAGCATATATTTATTGGCTTGTGCAAAAATTATAGCTTCTACAAACTACGGGATATATTTATGATTTTTTTATTTATTTTTACTAGTAATGGTGGCGATCAGCGATTTTTAGCGAGATCTGTGTTTCTGCTTAGCAAAAAAACAAGACCTCCATCTTCCCCTCCCACAGAACAGCGGTCTGCCTTGTTCACATAGGCAGACCACCATTCTGCCTCTCCGGAGAACGATCGGAGGGTCCCGGCAGACATCGGGTCGACCAGAGCTGCTAATTGGCTCCCACTGTGTCCAGAAGTCAAAGCCAAGCTGAACCGCTCCAGGTGAAAGCAATAATTATCTCACTCCCTGTGTGCAAGTCCAGTCTGTAAACTGTGCAGGAATCCAGGCTAGCAAAAAGGGGGGGTTGACAGCACTCCTGGAAGTGAGGTATAAAATCAACTTTATTGAAAATAAAATTCCATGTTATAATTCATCCAAAAAAGTCCAGGAACATGACAAACAAAATTGCAGAGAGGCAACAGATTAACACGTTTCACAAATTTCTATTCACTTAACCATAATCTAACAAAAACCGGTAATGATGACACTTATAAAACATATATGCAGCTGAAAGCCGGAGTTTGATTGTGCCAGTTAACCCTTTAGTATGGGGCATGCTGCTGTATAATCTACAACATCTACAAAAATCAATATACAGTGGGTACGGAAAGTATTCAGACCCCCTTAAATTTTTCACTCTTTGTTATATTGCAGTCATTTGTTAAAATCATTTAAGTTTCTTTTTTTCCCCTCATTAATGTACACACAGCACCCCATATTGACAGAAAAACACAGAATTGTTGACATTTTTGAAGATTTATTAAAAAAGAAAAACTGAAATTCGCAGAGCCCCCCCTGCCCCAAAACCCCCATACTCCCCATGTTGAGGAACCTGGTACAGTTCAGGAGAGGGGTGCTCATCCATCCCCCCCCATCCTGATCAGCCAGGTTGCACGTCCTAGGGCAGGACTCGGGTCCCCATACACTTTTTATTGCATATAAGACTTTAAAATGAGCACTTTCAATTTTTCATGTTCAGGTCCCATAGACTTTAATGGTGTTCTAATGTTTATCAGAACTTATCAGTATCAGACGGAGCTGGTCGAGATTGACACCCCTTGCAGCAAAGTGACCCATTCAGTGGGAGTGGTACCTTCCCTGCTTCATGAAGCCCTAGTGGAGAGGGATTTTCCCCAATTTTGGAGGTTGTGGAAAGGCACAGAGAGCCTGGAGGTAATAGCTCCCCCTGCTGAGGAGGCACAGACCCTTTTTTCCAACTGGAAGGAGAGATTGGTGGCAGGACCAAGGAAGGCGACCCTCTTCCTTTTCCTGTAATGGCTGGGGAGCCGGAGGAGCCGGAAACTGGCTCCCAGCAGATAGCTAATGTCCCAGACCATGTCTCTGTCCCTGACCGTGAGGGTGAGCCGAATGTAGTCCCTGACTTAGAGGTCCGGAGAGAGGACTTCTGTACAGAGCAACTACGGGACGTCCCTCTCTTCAGAGCCAGAGAAAACGTGAAGGTGATGGATGGGGAACCAGTGGACCCTAATTTTGGGGGTGTCTTTTTCCTACATGGCACTTAAAAATGATTTGTTATATTAGGTGATGAAACACAGAGAAGACAAACTGGAACAGCTAGTGGTTCCCAAACCCTTCCACCGAATAGTGCTAGATCTGGCCCATGGTCATGTAATGGGGGGACATCTGGGTATGGAGAAAACCAGGGAGAGGATAACCCAGATATTCTTCTGACCTGGGTTGTATGCAGAGGTCAAAGAATACTGTGAGTGATGCCCTGAGTGTCAAATGACAGCCCGGTCACCCCATTTTCATAGTCCCCTTGTCCCACTTCCCATAATTGAAGTGCCATTCGAGTGAAGTGGCATGAATCTTGTGGGACCAGTAGTAAAATCTGCCTGGGGACACCAGCACATTCTGGTGATAGTGGACTATGCAACCCACTATCCTGGGGCCATACCCTTGCGGAATACATCCGCCAAGACTATCGCCAAGGAACTGGTCCAGGTGTTTAGTCGGGTGGGGATCCCTAAAGAAATCTTGACGGATCAGGGTAACCCGTTCATGTCCAAAGTGACCAAGGAATTGTGTAAATTGTACAAAATCTCCCATCTCCATACCTCTGTTTACCACCCCCAAACTGTTAAACAAAGTTAAACAAGACCCTCAAAAGTATGCTAAAAAAGGTGGTGGATAAAGATGGGAAAAGTTAGGATTTTTTTGCTGCTGTACCTCATGTTTACCATACAAGAGGTTCCCCAGGTGTCTATGGGGTATTCCCCCTTTGAACTCTTGTATGGCAGACATCCCAGGGGGATGCTAGATGTCGCAAAGGAGACGTGGGAGGGAGAGGCCACCCCATATAGAAGTGTCATAGAGCACGTCTCCTTGATGCAGGATCAAATCGCAGCTGTCCTGCCCCTTGTACAAGAGTATATGGAGCAAGCCCAGGAAGCCCAGAGAAGTGTTTACAATTGGGGTGCAAAAACACAAACTTTCAACCCCGGGGACAGAGTGCTGGTGCTAGTCCTTATGGTTGAAAGTAAATTCCTGGCAAAGTGGCAGGGTCCCTTTGAGATTAGGGAAAGAGTAGGGGAAGTAAACTACAAAGTTTACCAGCCTGCGTAAAGGAAACCGGAGCAAATTTACCATGTTAATCTCCTAAAACCATGGAAGGACAGGGAGACTTTATTGGCAGTGCCCATGCCCCAAAAGGACAAGTTACCCCTAACCCCAGATGTCCCCATAACCGAGTTCTTGTCACTGATGCAACAAAATGACGTTAAGGAATTTGTCAGTAAAAATATAGACTTTTTCTCTTCCCTACCCGGACTGACCACTGTGCTACAACATGACATAATCACGAAACTCGGGGTCCGTGTAATTGTAAAATCCTACTGAATACCTGAGGCTAGACGAGAGGTGGTGGTGAGAGAAATAAAAACCATGTTGGTGTTAGATGTGATAGAGGAGTCCCACAGTGTCTGGTCCAGCCCTGTAGTACTGGTCCTAAAGCCTGATGGCACTCTCCGGTTCTGTAACCATTTTAGGAAGCTGAATGAAGTGTCTAAGTTTGACACATACCCGATGCCGGGGGTTGAGGAACATGTGGATAGGTTGGGAGGGGCTTGATACATAACAACGCTAGACCTAACTAAGGGATACTGGCAGATTCCCCTAATGGAGTCAGCAAAAGAAAAAAACAGCCTTCTCTACCCCCGAGGGGTGCTTTTAATACACACGAATGCCATTTGGTCTGCATGGGGCCCCTGCATCCTTTCAGAGGATGATGGACAAGACTTTGAGGCCGCATCGGCCCTATGCAGCGGCCCATCTGGATGATGTTGTCATCCACAGCCCAGATTGAGAATCGCATCTGCCCTGGGTGCAGGCAGTAATAGATTCACTGAGGGTAGCAGGTTAAATAGTCAACTTGAAGAGGTGTGCAATGGGTCTCGAGGAGGCCAAATACCTTCTGTATGTGATTGATCGAGGTCTGATTAAGCCCCAAACCAATAAGATTGAGGCTATTCAAAAGTGGCCCCAACCGGTAAACAAGAAACAAGTTCGGACCTTCCTGGGGATTACAGGGTATTACCGACACTTCATCCCTGACTTTGCCACCATTGCTGTCCCTCTGATCATTTGACCGATCTTTCAAAGGGTAGAGCATCAGGAATGGTTAAGTGGAATCACAAAGTTGAAAAGGCCTTCCAGAAATTGAAGCAAGTACTTTGTGTACAGCTGGAGCTCGTGACCCCGGACTTCACAAAGGAGTTTGTCATTCAAACCAACGCCTCTGAGGTGGGACTAGGTGCTGTTCTGTCCCAGATCAGAGATGACAAGGAGCATCCGGTCGTCTACTTAAAGCGGAGTTCCACCCAAAAGTGGAACTTCCGCTGATTGGATTCCTCCCCCCTCAGGTGTCACATTTGGCACCTTTCGGGGGGGGTCTTTAGACAGGTGTCCTTTTCCACATATCCGGGAGCTTGGGCTGGCCGCAGCGGCCGCTGACGTCAGCAGCCCAGCTCCCTCCTCTGCTACTGGCCGCCTGGCCAATAGCAGAGCGCAGCGGAGCCTTGCGCATGCGCAGTAAGGTGCCCGGCGTGAAGCTGTAATGTTGCACGTCAGAGTTCCCTTACCCGCAATGGATGCATCTACACCCAATCCCTGATACGAAGATCGGCGGTGTGTGCCGACATCGCTGGACTCCAGGACAGGTAAGTGTCCTATTATTAAAAGTCATCAGCTACTGTATGTGTAGCTGCTGACTTTTAATTTTTGAAGGGAAGAGCGGACCTCCACTTTAAGCAGGAAGCTTAATAGACATGAAAATAATTATGCCATTGTGGAGAAGGAGTGCCTGGCCATCAAGCGGGCCTTAGAGGCCCTAAAATACTACTTGCTGGGTAGGTCATTTAGGCTAGTCACTGGCCATGCCCCCCTTAAGTGGATGTGTAACAACCAGGAGAAAAATAGTCGGGTGACTAGGGGGTTCCTGGCCCTACAGCTGGTTAAGTTCTCAGTGGAACACCGGGCTGGAGGGCTCCAAAATAATGCAGATCGTCTTTCACGGGCCTACTGCATGGTCAGGACAGTTGCTCCGCCCCTGGGGCTTGAGCAGGGGGGGTATGGGACGTTATGCGAGGCATGACAATGGACGGGCGAATCTTGTCGCCTCGCATTCGATCATTTTGAAGCGACTAGCGGGAGTCCAACCTGGGTTTTGCGGGCCACCGTGGCAGAGCTGGTTCCGGCCCAAAATTTCTGGTCTACTCAAACCTCTTTCCACCTGCATTTAATGATCAAGAAGGGATCTCACTTGAGCTTGATTCTGGATCTAAGAGGGAGGAAGCTGAGAGAGCTCTGTGTGCTAATTTGGACTCTAAAACAAGGTTTGCAATGTGCTCGTGTTTTGTGGGTGTCGGGGACAGCCCCACACTGTATATAGAGAAATCTCTTTGTTTAGTGTAGCTCCAGACAACAAGGTTTTGTTTTCTGTTTCTGTTTGTGTTTAATGGTATCAATTTGCAAGACTGGTTACTATAGGGCATGTACCAGGCTACTCTATCAACCAAATCTCCAACAACTTTACCACCCCCATTGCAACAGCAGAACTTGGTTCCAAATGTACTTTAAGCTGACCTTCAAGATTTGCACACAACAATGTGTAAGATCCTCTCACACTTGGAGTAATTCTGTGCAAGTGTAGTGCTCTCCCGACCTCAAGAGGCCTGATGGTGACCCCCAGAGACAGGGAGGGCTGACATTCCTCCTCAGAGTGCAAGTTACTAGGCATGATGGGTGTTGTGCAAGATGGAAAGTTGGGCACCAGTCACTTTTTGAAATGAATGAAGAGAGTTTATTTCTCTTAACAGGAAAATGTGGGAGAGAGGGGTAGGGCACAGGACACCCTTAGGCAAATGCAATAGCAAATCAGCAGGCAACAATACAGAAAAAGTGCCTTTAAGCTGAATTCAGCAATCTGTATTCTATAGCAACAGCTGTCTCCGGTAGCAACAACTTTACTCACAGTATCCCACTGTATTACCTTGCATGAGTTCTCTCCTGAAGCTTTCCCAGCCACTTCATAGTCCCCGGCTTATGAAGAGTCTCTCTGGTACTCCTTCAGAACTACATCCCTCTCAACCTGCCTCTGGCAACAACCTGAGGTGGCTCTCTGGCTACTTCATCTCTCTTGCCTCCAGGCATCGATCAGGCTCCCCTCAGGCCGGGTCCCTTTAAACATGGTTAGGCCTCAGGCTTCAGGCCTACACCGCAAGTGCTGCTCCTTACACACCCACCCAGACCACAGTCCGGGTGGAAAGAACCCAGATCATCTGACCTTCTCCGAATAAATACCTTCTCCCAGAATTCTCGGAGGCCAAATAAACTCCTGCTGATTGGTTGAGAAAAGTATACACACTCCTAACCTGCATTCTCTGTCATTTATAACACTGGTGCCAAAGGTAACAGTGTCACCTATTGACTAAAGGGCAATATCACAATTAACACCAGGCTTAGGACAAACTTATTTGATCAATAGACTACAAATTAGCCAGGCTAGCTACCACCTAGCACAGCTAAATTTATTAGACAATATGGGGGGTTGGGTACTGCGCTTAGGACTATCTGGGGTACTCAAGTTTGTGTCCCAATATAAGCTTGCTGCCCCCCAGTAGGTTACTCCCTTGCAGGGAGAGTAATATAAGATACGTAGGTGTTACTGGGCCTGGCGCTGCTTATTAGTGCTCGGACTGTAGGCTAATTTGCCTTATGGGAATGTAGAAGGAAAATCTCCAAATGTAAGAATGAAGATAAGATTCTAGGTGATAATGTAAAATATCTTAGTAATACTGTGTGTGAAAACTACATCCGATTACCCCCTAGTGGTGAAAGGAATGTCCTACTGGTATGTGTAAAAATAATATGTAGCAATGCCTAAACAAAAGTTGGGTGATCCAGTGCGTGTATCCAATGCCTACTCAAAGCTGCATATTTGTAACAAATTTTGAATAAAGTGCAAAAACAAATGTGATAGGTGAAAAGTACAGAACCCTACCATAGAGTCCTTATATCCCAATATAAATCAAACGTGATGTGTTATATCCAAAAAAAACCTGAGCCAAATGAAAGTCAAAGTGCTATGTGCAAACAACATAAAAATGCCTTAATGGGCTAATCATCCAGGATAGTCAATAGATAGGGCTATCTAACAGTTCACATATACAGTTCAATCTCCTAAAGTGCACAGTGCAGTATGATATGCAGATTGGGCCACTAGTTCACATATACAGTATACTCCCCAAAGTGTAATGGCCAAGTATGGGAGGGAAGAAGAAAATCTCCATAGCATAATCCTTTTTAAAACTGTATGCTTTATTTATGCATGGCTATTATTAAAACGTTGTTTAAAAAACTGATATAAAACTGGTAATTAGAGTTGAGCGAACCTCTGGAAGTTCGGGTTCTGCTGGTCCGTCCGAACTTCGGGACAAAGTCCGGGTCCGGGTCCGGACGGAACCCGAACGATCGCACGGACAACGAACCCCATTGAAATCAATGGGGACCCGAACTTTTAGGCACAAAAATGGCTGTAACAAAGTCCTGGAAAGCCCTAGAGGGCTGCAATAGGAAGTAAAATGGGGGTAAGGGTAGGGCAAGTGCCCTACAAAAAAATGGGGACAGGGAAATAACTGTAAATATTTAAA
>BLSH010262334.1:157411-169327 GCA_018402905.1 Glandirana rugosa
AATGTTTTTACACTCCCCACATGAGTGTAACACTCCTTTTACAACAGGAACCAGGTGCGAAATGAGTCTCTTCACCCTCACAGATGAAAACAGACGACACCGAAGTGTCCGACACCCTAATTAGTGTAAGGGGAACGAGACAACTCTTTGAAGGTCTCTGACCCCACTCTTCAAATTTTAGGAGT
The DNA here is from genome assembly GCA_018402905.1 of Glandirana rugosa. Classification (NCBI taxonomy): domain Eukaryota; kingdom Metazoa; phylum Chordata; class Amphibia; order Anura; family Ranidae; genus Glandirana; species Glandirana rugosa. Next base: position 157,597 of record BLSH010262334.1, read on the forward strand.
CGAACTTATCAATGATGGGAAACTGGTTATGGACTCCCCCACATGGATCATCCATCAGTCCCCTCCCCCATTTATCCGTTTTCGGACCCGTCCTGTGAAGCCACAGCAGACAAAAGTAGACACTCCCACTTCTCTGAGTAAAGCGTGGACCAAGGACAACATTTTCCTCACAATGTGAGTACACCCCTCACATTTTTGTAAACATTTTATTATATCTTTTCATGTGACAACACTGCAGAAATGGGGCCCAATTAGCCATTTTCCCTCCCTGGTGCCATGTGACACATTAGTGTTATAAGGTCTCAGGTGTGAATAGGGAGCAGGTGTGTTAAATTGGCTGTTATCACTCTCACTCTCTCATACTGGTCACTGGAAATTTAACATGGCTAAAAACCTGTGTAGTGTATTTATTTTTGACACTTTTTTTAGGTGAATGGGTAGGGGTACAATGTACCCCATACTCATTCACATAGGGTTGGGGGGCCGGGATCTGGGGGCCCCCTTGTTAAAGGGGGCTTCCAGATTCCGATAAGCCCCCCCACCCGCAGACCCCGACAACCATTGGCCAGGGTTGTCGGGAAGAGGCCCTTGCCCTCATCAACATGGGGACAAGGTGCTTTGGGGTGGGGGGCACTGAACCCCCCCGCCCCAAAGCACTCACCCTCCATGTTGAGGGCATGCAACCTGGTATGGTTCAGTAGGGGGGGGGGGCGCTCGTTCATCCCCACCCCCTTTCCTGACCTGCCAGGCTGCGTGCTCGGATAAGGGTCTAGTATGGATTCCCTTTTTTTTTTTTAATTCTGGTGCGGGGTTTCCCTTAAAATCCATACCAACCGAAGGGCCTGGTATGCTCTTGGAGGGGGAACCCATGCCATTTTTAAAAAAAAATTGAGTTCCCCTTCAATTTTCTCAGAGCACAAGTCTCATGCCAAAGTCAGATCAGTTAAGACAATGATCCGACTTTAATCTGATTTCAATGATATTTAATGGGCTGAAGTAGGATCAAAGTCTGACCAAAGTAGTGCAGGAGCCGATTTCAAAGTCAGACTGACTTGTGTCTGACCAGTTAAGACGGCTCTCAAAGGGAAACATTGATTTGGTGACGTCATGCGACTTGTGCTCACAATGTCGATCCGTTTGTTGGACAAGTGTGAACCCAACCTTAGGCCCCTTTCGCACAGGCTTTCTGATTAAGTCCGCCTGTCAGTTTTTCAGCCTGACCTGATCGGAGCCTCCATTCACTCCTATGGGGCAGCGGATGTCAGCGGTGACATGTCCGCTAACAACTGCTGCTATCCGATCCGATCATGTCCATGAAATCCAGACGGACAGTGACCCTATTTTCAATCCGACTGCTGGAAGGGATTGGATGAAAACATACAGGTGGTCTGTTTTATCTGATCTCCCCATAGAGGAGAGTGGGGCTCTGACAGGTCCATCTCAGCACAATAAACGGAGAGGGACCTGTCATCTGCCTGCTCAGCGGGTATCAACAGAACGAGCAAAGCTGAGTCCGCTGTGTGGATTTCCCGTGTAAAAGGACCCTTACAGAAAAAGCTGGAGCAGTATTCTTTATGAGAACAAGATTGTGAAAACCACTTGCATGCATGAATGTCCTCATCCAGGACACATCCTGATCTGGTATTTGCAGTTCAGAGAAAAAAGGCCATTAAACTAGTGAAACTTGTAGGCTCCATGCACACTAGCTTAGAAACAACAATTCCTAACAACAGCTTTTGACCATTTTTTTTTTCTGATTTTTGAAGCAAATAGTATTATCCTATGTGTTCATGGACACTGTTTTAGTCTAGAAGTGTTTTTGAAGCTTCAGATTCTAGGAACAGAAAAAAAATAACTCTTTTTATTGTATGTATTTTGGATATGATCTTCTTGAACATGAATACATTTTAATTGCATCCATACCTGGAGTGCCACCATCCTCATTTCAAGGTTCGTACGTATATCTGCGGCAGCAGCAGGGCGTGCACCCAAGAGATGGAGTATAGACCACTTTTAGTGTTGAATCTACCTAGAGCAGCTGAATGGTGAATGCGTTAAGAAGGGCCCCCCAGCCGCTCCAAACCAAATCACCTACAGAGACTGGCGCAATGCAACAAACAAGTGAACAACCCATATGTCAGGCTGGGCACTCCAGCCTTACTAACTGAATTACCTGTTGGCCCCCTATGTTAGCGGCACAGTTACTATGGTACACATGTTACTTTTCATGTTACTCTCCCTGCCACGTGCAGGGTTTCTTTATTCTCCTCCCACAGTGAAGCGTACTAAGTACGCGCTTTTACTCACCACTTCTACCCGTCTACCCATCTCCTCTTTTCCACTCTTTCTCTTCGTTCGTTCTCTCCCTTACCCTCTGAGAGGGGGTAGTGCCAACCCTATCAAATGCTTTAGGTATAATTTCCACACCTTATCCTATGTTTTTTATGGTATGACAAACAACATACAGGAGAGAGCTGATCTCCCCTGGCACAGCCACACTACTCATAGCTCAACACACGGTCCCCTATGGCTCTAAAAATCTTCTCGCTCAATTTCAAGGGACTGAATGTCTATATTTGGAACAAAACGAGTCAATGGAGACAATATAACAACCAACGCCCTAAGAAAAGAGTGAGCTTCTCAGAGACAGACACAGAATGCCTTAATGATACTCTGGCGGTCACTGCATCTGATGTATCGCTAGATTCCTCCTGTATTCCTTCAACAACTAATGCAACCACGGGGTCTAAAAACGGGCAACACAACAGAAAGAAGAAGTTTCACAAGAAAAAACAACAAAAGCCATGCGTAGAGGGGGCAGAAAGCACAGGAGATCCTGCCATAAAGCGATACCCCCTGAGAGCTCAGGCGTTGAAGGACAAATAGAGTCTATATCCAATGTTGTAAATCTATCTAGTAGAATATTGACTAATAGTGAAGTATCTCTTTTGTCCAGAGGTCTCAATTTTTGCCCACAGGCTCACTTTAATCCTTTTGAAACCATTCTAGATGTGAATAAATTTGTACGGGTGTTAACGCTCAAGAGACACTTTTTTCAAGAAAACAGAGGGGAGACTATTGATTGCGTCCCCTCTGATTTCGAGGTGTCCGCTCAGGAGCAACATGACTTTAGGGACGTTTGTGCTGTCACTGATCTGGTGGATCTGCAAACTGAGGGCACCCCTCTGGTTGTCCCTGTTGAGCCTTCGGGCGGTGTTTGCCGGGCGCTCCTAGTCGCTATGTCTGAGTTTTATCCTATCCAGTCTAGGTGTCCAGAAATGGATGCATTTCAGAAATCATTTGAGAATGACTTGTTTGCATTGTCCACTGGATCCACCGCCCACCCCTGTAAAGACAATCTTTACATGGGTTGGTGGGTTGGTGGGAGCGGCGCCACATCTTTGGAGATAGAAGCCCATATAGACAACATACATTTTTGTATTTTCGCTACATCGATGATCTGATTTTTGTTTGCCACAGAGATTTGGGTTTGGAGTCTTTTTTGGATTACTTAAATGAGAATACATACAATTTACACTTTACTGGATGCAAGGAAGACACCACAATTAGCTTTTTAGATGTCACACTGACAGGCAACATGGGATCTAAGGTGGCCAGTAGTTTGTATAGAAAGCCGTCTGCTGGAAACAGCGTATTACACGCTTGTTCCAGCCATCCTCAACACACCATAAAGGGGATCCCCATGGGCCAGTTTCTTAGGGTACGCCGCATTTGTAGTGACGATAAGACTTTTGAGAAAGAAGCTTCTAAGCTTTATGCTCACTTTTTAGATAGAGGTTACCCTAGATGGTCATTGGATAGAGCTTTACAGTATGCCAGAGATAAAAAGAGGGTGGATCTGTTAAAAGGCAGCAAACGTAAAACACAGGTGAATACTCGGGGTTGTCCCCGTATGATTCTGAGCTACAGCTCTGAATACAATGAAATTAAACGCCTTGTTCACAAACACATGCCTATTCTTTTCGGGGACTCGGTCTGTTCACAAATTTTGGATAAAGGCGTCAGTGTGGTTGCCTGCAGAGCTAAGACTCTGGGCAATCTATTGGCCCCCAGTTACTTTGTCTCTGGGCAAAGAACACAGTCTTATACCTGGCTTCACTGTAGAGGTAATTTTAGATGTGGGGGCAGCGACTGTTCCAGCTGTTCCCATATCTTACCAGGAAACAAATTCAAATGCACGATAGACAATAGGGAATTTTCCATTGATAAATTCTATAACTGCAACACTTCATATATAGTGTATCTGATTACATGTGCAGCTTGTTCCCTCCAATACGTTGGTAGGACAACAAGGAGGTTGAGAGACAGGTTCCGGAAACATCTCGCTGACACCAGAAATAATAGGTCTACAAATGTCTCCAGACATTTTAATCAACAACATGGTGGGGACCTTTCTCTGTTACAGGTTCAGGTCATGGAAAGAGTGAGAACACACAGGAGAGGAGGATATATCTTCCATCTTTTGTGTAAACGTGAAGTGTTTTGGATACATAAACTCAGAAGTAGAAAGCCACATGGCCTGAATTTTGAATGGGACGTCACCCACTTTTATGATGGCTGACGCCCCCCCCCCCCAAATGTATTGTTACTTCCTCCTATGCATATGCATATTTTGTTTGGGGGTGATTTTGAGTAGCACAATATTTTGTTCCCCCTTTTATATATGCATATGTATTTTTGGGATGCACACCGACTATTGTTTTATTGATTCAAGTCCTTTTTATAAACGTACTTTACGGGTGTGCATCTGGGACACACGTACATCATTGCCTATATATATACCACTTCCATTCGAGTCGCTACACTTAATTGGTATATACAATGACACATATATATGACTTATGTGTGAATGATTCTATATTGGGGGGTCCCCTCAAAATTTTGACTCTAGTGTGACATACATATACTGTACATGCTCACTTACCTAGTATATTTACCTCTAGTATATCTACCAGTGTGGGATGTTCTAAGACATTTTCTTTCTGGTCACCCCCAAATTGTGAAGACACATAGTAATTACCCTAACGAAACATAAATAGGAAAATATTTTGTTTGGGATAATATTGTCCTGCTACATTATCTGGTGTTTTTGTACCAGGACACATATATATACAATCTATTTTGGGACAATTTTTGGTTATTAAGATCCTTAATATGTGTTTGCGTTTTGGTATGGTGTTCTTCCTATGTTTGAGCTACACACGAATTAGATTTATCTTTGTTGTGTCATAGCTTTAAAACTAGTAACTAGTAATATCTGGTCCTTTTTCTTCCTTTCTTTTTTTGGAGATATTTTTGTGAGATATCGTTTGAAGTGATGTTTGCCTATGGTATAATTCTATTCTAAGATGCGATACACATGCCGATCTGGCCTTGAAATCGCACATTTTGTACATATTTCACAGCTTCCCTCATGATCGCTATACGTATAGCCTGTTTCATAGATGTTTTGTCAGCATAGCTGTTTTGTCACATACATCCTTTATACAACCTTTTTGTTTTGTTTTGTGGTGCTTTTTATTTTTTATTCATTTATGGTCTTAGTCCTCCTTATGACCTTATTCAATGTGGAATTTGATTTTTATCGTTCCTTGTGGAATTCGATATCGATCAATCCTTTGGTGTTGTTCGCTCTTTATTGTGTCTTTCTGGGTGATCTGAATTTTGACATATATAGTAATATGTTAGAGATGCAACATTAGTTTCGACATAAAGACAATAGAACTAATATTTATATTAGTAAGCAACTTTTTATGATTGGTCTGGATGTTCTCCGACGCCTCCTCCCGTGGTTTTTCATTCACTTTTAGAATATCCTTCCATACTATTTGTCCTTTGGTGTTCTTCTTTTTCTGATCAGAGGGATGATTTTGAAATAGGATATACTTATTATAATACAATTTATATATTTATAGGAGGTTTGAGTGGAAGTTACGGTGTGGCTGTCACCCAGACACGAGGGCTGAGGGCGACCTTTCTTATATGATATAGTGAGATGAGCACTAGTATGGGTGCTAGACATCTATTGATTTAAATACATTTCTTCAGCCATATTTGTGCCATCAGATCTTGTGTCTTGGTGCTTTGAGTACACGCAAAATTTCTATCCAGATTTTCAGGTTCTTTTTTTTTTGTTGTTGTTTTTTTTGTTTTTTTTTTTTGTTGTTTTTAGTTTTTCCCTTTTTCCTCCATCTCCCAGCCCCTATTCACCTGTAACGAGGGGCATATATATAGATACATCAGGGACATTTATGCATGCATACCGATTTCACATGTGAGAAGATATATTTATATTATATATTATTTATACATCATCACTTTATCTCTTATATACTTTTTATCAGTTTCCTTACATGTGAAGGATTTTTTCTACATGTAATGTCTCTTCTATTCACTGAGAATATATCTGTTTCCCTCTTGAGACAAGGAAAGGATACAAATCATTATGTAGAATTCATTCATTTAAAAACACATTTGTTTTTGTTTCATTATATATTTTTTCGTTCTTAATGATATTATACTATGCAATGATGTGTGTTTTTATCTGTCATTTGTGGATCTGTCCATGTGTTGTCCTTTTTTCTTTTTCTTTTTCTTTTTCCTTGTCTCATGATAATCAAGTGTTTGCTAACACCAATGTGCACTGAGTAATCATTAGGCTAACGATATACCGGTGTTAAGCCAGTTCATACATGTATATATATATCAACGTTGCCATTTGATTCATAGATTATGACTAAGCGGGTGTAAATTCCTGTGAAACGCGTCAATCAATCGTTTGTGCCTCTCCATGTACTTTTTGTGGACTTTGATGTAACTGCCATTTGATGCTGTTTTTCTACAATAAATGATATTTCTTCAGAAATGTGGTGCTGTCAACATTGCTATTTTGTATTTCATGCACATCGGCTCACGGACCGGACGTGCACACAGTGTTCTGGAGTTATCACTCTCACCTGGAGCGGCTCCCCTTTGCATGTGTACTAAGGGACTGAATAGCCCTTACAAACGTTCTCTCCTCTGGAAGGAAGCCCTCGCATCTAAATTTGATCTAATATGTATTCAAGAAACTCACTTTCACCATAGCAACCCCCCTAAATGCACACACCCAAAATTCCCTCAGTTATTTATTGCGAGTGGAGACTCCAAAAAAAGAGGAGTCATGATTGCAATCAGAAACACCATAGCCCTCCAAGTGGAGAAGCTGGAATCCGACAATAACGGCAGATTCCTCATTCTCTCCGCCAGTTTTAATAACAGCAAACGAACCATTGTAAACCTGTACGCCCCAAACAAGCCATCACCCAGATTCTATAAAACTCTCTCGAAAAAAATTCAGGAATATAAAAAATCCGCTCTTATTTTCTGTGGAGATTTTAATGAAGTCCTTGACTCCCTGGACTCCACAAACCCTTCCCGCAAAAAGTCAGCCTTACTCTCGTTGTTCTTAGTGGACGAGGACCTATATGATGTGTGGCGCTGTGCACATGGTAGCGAGAGGGACTTTACTTTCTTCTCACCCGCTCACGAGGTATACTCCAGAATAGACCTTTTCCTCGTGGACAAACACACCTTACAAAAAATCTCAAACTCCACAATAGGAGTAATTACGTGGTCAGATCATGCACCTTGCACAATTGAACTAGCCCTATCAAACTCTCATAAGCCAAACTCCCCTTGGAGAATCAATTCCTCACTCCTTAGCAACCCAAAATACAAAATACAACTCGAAGAAGAACTAAAATTCTTTTTCGACACTAACACCTCACCAGAAATAGATCCTGTCCTACTATGGAACACGTACAAAGCCGTTCTCAGAGGACTACTAATAACATTCTCGGCCCAAGAGAAAAAGAGACGCACACAACACATAACTTCCCTCACAGAACGCATTAGAAACCTAGAAACACAAAACAAGCTTAAACTCGACCCCAAGGTGTCAGAGGAACTCTACTCCCTCCGCTCTCAATTATTTAGGACCCTACAAGAGAGATATGATTTTTACATCAGGCGCCTCAAACTAACCTCATATACATCAGGCAATAAACCTGGAGCACACTTAGCCAGGCAATTCAAAAGTAGAATAAACTCCTCTAAAATCCAGTTTCTCACAGAACAAAACAACACAAGAATCACCAACCCTGTATAATTCGCAGAACAATTCCGCAATTCTATATGAAACTGTATAACCTTAAGGACTCAGATCCAGCCCCAGCCCCCCGGAGTGAAGACATAGCCCAGTTTTTAGACAAAATTAACTTGCCTACACTCTCTACAGAGCAAAAACAAACCCTATTGTCCCCTTTCACTGAACAAGAAATTAGTAACGTAATCTCTTCCCTGCCCCTTCATAAATCTCCTGGCCCAGACGGCTTATCCAATGACTACTACAAGGTTTTCTCCAATTACTTGACGCCTTTCCCAGTCAGAGCCCTAAATCAAATTGCAGATACAGGCAGATGCTTCCCCCCAAATTCCTTGAATCTACCATCGTAACTATACTCAAGCCAGGAAAACCCATTGATACCCCATCTAATTTTCGACCCATCTCACTATTAAATACGGACACGAAAATCTATGCTAAACTTTTATCTAATAGATTGGCCAAAATTACACCCTTGCTTGTCCACTCAGACCAGGTGGGATTCGTTTATGGCAGGCAAACATCAGACGGCACTAGACGCTTTTTAAATCTGATGCAATGGGCAGAGCACCATGATATCCCAGCAATATTATTATCACTAGACGCCGAAAAGGCCTTTGACCGAATCCACTGGTCCTACATGCAAGCAGCACTAGAAAAATATGGTTTCTCGGGCCGCATTCTCTCCTCATTCACAATGCTATATTCCAATCCCTCCGCCAAGGTATGGACAACAGGATCTCTGTCCTCATCCTTCCCTATAACTAATGGCACGAGGCAGGGCTGCCCACTTTCCCCTATCATTTTTTCTTTAATAATGGAACCCCTTGCGGAACACATAAGAAGGAACCCTGCCATATCGGGCCTGACCATAAATGGATCGCACCACAAAATTGGACTATATGCGGACGACATCCTTCTACTTCTGACACAACCCGAAAAATCCTTACAGCCACTCTGCACATTATTAGAGCAATTCGGGGCTATTTCTTTATATAAACTTAACCACGCAAAATCCCACATGATCCCTATAGGTATATCCCCTGTCTCCAAGCAACATATTACGAGAACAGTGCCCTTCCAATGGGCTCCAAACGACACCCTCACATATCTGGGGGTACAACCCACCACTCCAACATCCAACATTCGTAACCTGAACTATACGTCTCTGACCATGACTCTCTCCAAACTGTGTAATAATCTAAAATCTGGAGTTGCCTTGTGGGCGGGCCGAATTTCCCTAACTAAAATGTTTCTGCTTCCACACATCTTGTACCACTTCCGAGCCTTACCACTTCCGTACTCCCAAATCCAGCTGAAACAAATACAATCCATAATTCAAAACTTCATATGGAACCACAAAAAACCCCACTTGAAGAGAAGCACCCTATGCGCATCAACAAAACTGGCAGGAATGGGGGCCCCTAATATACAAGTATATTACAAAGCATCCGTACTAGCACAATCAAGGGCATGGTGGTCCCCAACATTAAGGACCCCCTGGTCCCAAATTGAGGCTGCAGCTATAAATCTGGATCCACAACACCTACTAGGAGCCCTCTGGATCTCCCAACCAAGCAAAACACACTATATGGACTCTATAAAATCCACAATTAAAACCTGGACTTCCCTCATTAACGATACTAATGGTACTTCAGCTCAAACACTCCGAAATCTCCGGCTCAGATCCCTGGAAGCTGCCTTCCCACACATCTGTTTGCAACACTGGGAGGCTGCTGGGATAAGCAAAATTGCGGACCTATACAAGGACAATACTCTACAAAGTTACCAAGCCCTCTGCAAAAAGTTTTCCTTGAAAACAGCTGACTTCTACAAATACTTACAGCTACGCCACGCACTACAAGACATCAAACTGAGACCCAACGGCGATACACACACAAAACTCCTCCAACTACTGGATTCGCCACCAAATACCCGCCTTGGTATCTCTCCATTCTACCATATCCTGACAAACGAATCTAATCCAACGAAGTTACAAGCAATGGAATACTGGGAAAAAAAACCTTCATTTTGAGGCGGACATATCTCTTTGGAACTCAACTTCCAGATCCCCCCTTATACATTCCAAATGTATCTCTCACTGGGAAGCCTCGCAGAAACTCCTGCACAACTGGTACTTAACGCCAGACAAACTCGCATCTATCTACCCCAACTACCCCTCGCAGTGCTGGCGGAACTGTGGGCACACAGGAACCTCTCCACACATCTAGTGGAATTGTCCTAAATTAACGCCTTACTGGGAATCAGTTTTCCATCTCGTATCCTCCATTACGGAAACCCAAGTGAAGCCAGATCCCAAACTGGCCCTATTCGGAATTGGCCTAACATCCTGGCCCCCAAATTATAGAACTATCCTAGCACATATATTTATAGGGGCAAGACTGTCTATCTCCCGGCTGTGGAAACAAACAACACCCCCGGCTATAACCTCTACAATAAAGATAATTAATGAACATGCATCTCTTGAACACTCCTTTGCTATAGCAAATTATCAATTGGAAAGCTTCATCTGTAAATGGAACTCATGGACCTCCCGCTCCTTCCAAGACTAACTTTGACATAACCAACCCGCAGATCTAAACTCCCCCAAGGAAGACCCAGCTATAGGCTCTGCACTGCTATTTCCCCATAGAAAGCCTTAGGACACAACTGGCGCTCCCCCTCCTTCCCCCCTCTTTCTCTGTTTTACTTTCTCACCCTACCCTTCCAACTTCTCCCTCTTCACCTTATCTACTGTTCCTGAAGACAACCCAATATGATCAAAGGTAACATATCCTCTCAATAAAGAAACAATGCATACCTAACAAATTTCCATCCACATAAACATATCAATTAGAAGCCTGCCCGATTTCCAGCAACAACTCAATCCCAACTATAATTTGGACTCTCTGATAGTGTCATAGTTAATGCGCATGATAGGAAACTAACGACAAGGAGACCCTCCTCCTCCTATCACAGCTTGTTCCCAATAGGGGGTGATGGGAGGAAAAGGCTGACTCCAACAACACAAACAAGGCATTACTGTTTATATTTAGATAACTCTCCTTGCAGGCATAAGCATATATATATAACATTTATAAATCTTCCTTACTAATGGCTTTGTATGCATAATCTATCTCCTTTGTGTCACCACTAGAGTTGAGCGAACCTCTGGAAGTTCGGGTTCTGCTGGTCCGGCCGAACTTCGGGACAAAGTCCGGGTCCGGGTCCGGACGGAACCCGAACGATCGCACGGACAACGAACCCCATTGAAATCAATGGGGACCCGAACTTTTAGGCACAAACATGGCTGTAACAGTCCTGGAAAGCCCTAGAGGGCTGCAAAAGGAAGGAAATTGGGGTAAGGGTGGGACAAGTGACCTACAAAGAAATGGGGACAGGGAAATAACTTTAAATGTTTTTAAAAAAATAAAAACATAAAAAATGGAGGTGAATGTGGATCATCTTCAAACTGTGTCTGAAAAGCATCAGTTATCGGTAGAAGCCATATAACTGTTCTAAAATCATCTTCAAACTAGGGCAAGTGCCCTACAAAAAAATAGGGAT